>CATIWR010088980.1:0-16485 GCA_949677035.1 Omphalea diandra | reverse complement strand
CTTCTTCCTTGTCACTTTCTTCATCACTTGAGGTGATCTCTACCTCATTCTCTTTTGTTGAAGCTTTAAGAGCCATGGTTTTTCTCTCTTTCTCCAGTTTGTCTCCTTGGCCTCTTAGCTTCTTCATTTGTTCATCTTTTTGCAAGGCCAACTCATGAATTAAGAGTTTGCCTATCAACACATCAATTGGAACCTTTTCAATCTCTGAATTTGACTCTTGTATGCTGCAAACTCTAGCATCAAATTTATCTAGAGGAAGAGTTTTAAGGATTTTTGTGTTTACCTCATAGATAGTGAGAGCTCTTCCAAATTTTTTCATGTTGGTGACAATGGCCAAGAGCCTATTTGTCATTTCTGTGATGCTCTCATTGTCTTTCATCATGAAGAGTTCCTATTCGGTGACATACATCTCCAAATAGCTTGATTTAACTAGAGTTGTGCCTTCATGATAGTTCTCTAGAGTCTTCCAAATGGCATGAGCTGTTTGACAATGTTGCACTCTTCCAATCTCTTCTCTAAAGAGTGAGCTTAAAAGAATGGTCATTGTTCTCTTGTTCTTGCCATTTGATCTCTAGTGAGCTTCAACCCATTCTTCCCTTGGGATTAATTCTTCATTACCATTCAAAACTCTGGTGGGTGGTTTCCATTCCTTGATGACCACATCCTAAAGGTCCACCACGTCTATATCAAGATAGATCTCCATATTATACTTCCAATGAGTATAGTATGTTCCATCAAAGTAAGGCTTGAGTTGTGAGTGGATTCCCTTTTGTGCCATGATCTTTGTTCACCCAATGAAGGTTTGATTGTTAAGTTAGGCTCTGATACCACTTGTTGGCCCTAGGCACCAAGAAGGGCGGTTGAATTGGTGTATAAAAATTTAAGTTGGGAAGAGAGAGGAGAAATGAGTAGGAAAGAAACACACAATTTATAGTGGTTCGGGTATAAACAACCCTACGTCCACTCCCCAATTCTTAGAAATTGGGTGTTCCACTATCTTTCAAATGTGTTTTCAAGCTTACACCAAACTTTTACACTTGTGTTTTGAAGGCTCACACAACAACCTATACACTTGTGTTTTGACAGGCTCACACTATAACCTATTACAATTAGTGTTTATACTCACACCCAACAATGACTTAAAGAATAGAAAAGAGTGAGTAGCAAAATTACAAGAGTTTGGGTACAAAGTTATCAATTCTCTTACATTTACATTTGTTTGGTAAGGTATTTATAGCTTCTACCCACCAAAGAGACGTTGCAATAAAACTGGTACGAAATCATCAAAGTGTGCTAGACAAATTTTGGCATTAAATGTTTGACAGTCTTGATTCGCGATTGTTACTACTCATTCACAGTCGCGAATTCCAAATTCCATAAGAAAAACCTCGTTTGTGTCTAACGACTACTCCACGTGGCAACTTCTGATTAGTTCTCCAGAAAAATATGGTCATTGTCTTTCACCTGCTCTTAAAAGTAGCGGTCGCGATTTCCCTTGTATAGGACGCAACTGAGGACGTGAATTCATCTGCCAAAAGTGTTCATCTTCTTCTTTTAGGTTCGCAGTCGCTACCAACAAGTTTCCATCACGATTTTTGACTTCAAATAGTTACCTGGGACACTTGTCAAGCTGTGATTATGGACTTAATTACGTCTTGAGTTACTTCAAAATTCGCAGTCGTGACTGAGGCTAGCCTTACACCGCGAATTCGTCTGTGACTCCGACTTTCCTTTCTTTGAATTGGTCGTGGCAGAGAAGTGGCCCGTGAATACGTCTGTACACTTTGTCAACCTGTCTTAGTCTAGTTCGCGGTCGCGATCTATCAAGTTGCGATCACAAATTAGAGAGCACTTGCTTACTTTGGAGATTTTTTAATTTTATCCAATCTTCCAATGTAAAGATTAACTAAAAATTACAAAACAACACTTAATATGAAATATTAGAATTGATCAATCCCTTTTGTCAAGATCAAAAGAGATCCAAGACTTAGGGTTAACCACCCTAGTCCAACATATGTTAGACCAATTTTGCATTAAATGCTTGTCAAACTTCATTCGCAGTCGCTACTACTCTTTTGCGGTCGTGATTTTCTAATTTTCCATACAGGAGCTCAAAAATTCAATGAAAATCCCTGTTTGTGTCTGACGGTTAGTCCACGTCTCATCTTCTCATTAGTTCATCAGGAAAATATAGTAATTGTCTTTCACCTGCTCACAAAAGTAGCAATCGCAATTTTTCTTGTACAGGCCGCAACTTAGAATGCGAATTCGTCTGTCAAAATGTTCATCTTCTTCTTTATGATTCGCGGTCACTACCCATAAATTGTCATCGCAATTTTTATCTTCTAATGGTCACATAGGACACTTTTCAAGTTGTGGTTGTGGACTTGATTCCCTTTTGAGTTACTTCAAAATTCGCGATCGTGACTAAAGCATGACACACACCGCGAATTCGTCTGTAACTTTGGTTTTCCTGTCTTTGGATAGGTCACCGCAGAGAAGTGGCCCGCGAATTGTCTTTCCAAATTTTCAACCTGGATTAGTCTAGTTCGCAGTCGCTATTTATGAAATTGTGGTTGCAAATTAGGAGACACTTTGCTTTCTTTAGAGATTATGGACTTCATCCAACTTCAAATTTAGAAACTAACTAAAAACTGCAGAACAACACTTAATTGAAACATTAGAATTGATCAATATCCTTTGTCAAGATCAAAAGAGGTTCAAGACTTAGGATTAACCATCTTAGTCCAATAGTTATGAATGGGTGATATGTGTTAGATGTATGTATAGGACCGTCTAAAATGGACTAAGTAATAAATAAGGTTAAAATTGTAAATGGAAATCAAAAATACCTAAAGGTCATACCCCAAAGTCTAGGCAATTTGGGGGTGCCTAACTTCTTTCCCATAATGTACCTAATTCTCAAACTCAATCTCTGATGGTGAAGATGGATTGAACCTTCTAGTTGACCTATTAGGACCAGAACCTATCTTTTCCCAAAATTTTGTCCCAACCAAAGTTGGATGGTAACTCCTGTTAAGTATTTAGGTTAGTACTACATCCCCCTTCAACCCCTTGTTGGACACTAAAGGGGCCTCTACCTATTGAGAGGCCCTCCTAAGAATTCTCATTGATCCAAGTGTGTCATTAAATAGGATTGTACTAATATATGACCTCGTCCTCTCGACCTGTAAGAATTCTCATTGATCCAAGTGTGTCATTAAATAGGATTGTACCAATATATGACCTCGTCCTCTCGACCTGTGATGGTCGATAAGAAGATATGAGTCGCAAATAAGATTTTACTTGTTTGAGTGCCATCATGAAATCGAAATACTTATATTTCCCTCAAAAATGATTGAGTAAATGAGCATGAAAAAGAAGAGCTTGAGCAACATTAAGTAAATGTTGATGCTTTCGCTCAATCACTCAATTTTGTTGAGGGGTATAATCACAACTTGTTTGATGGCCTATACCTTTGGGATTATAAAAGGATGGAAGCAAGAATTCTTTGCCATTATTAGTTTGAATATATTTAATAGAAGTGTGAAAGTGATTTAACACAAATTGATAAATTGAAGCAAAAGAAAAGAAATTTTAGTTTTAGATTTCATAAGATATACCCAAGTATATTTAGTAATGTCATCTACTATGGATAGAAAATAATGATTTTCATGTAAATCACTTTGAAAATATGAACCCTATATAACTGCATGCGAAAGTTCAAAAGCTGTGGAAGTATGAATTGCATGTAAAGAAAATGGTAGTCTTCTTTATTTAGGTTTTAGACAAATCGAACAAGGTATACGAGACTTAGGTGAAGCACAAGAGAGCAAAGATTGCAAGATGTTGAATATATCATCTGCTGGATGATCCAGTCGATGATGCCAAACATCAAAAGTCACAGTGCAAACAATTTAAATCAGAAAACTTTTGCTGCACATAGAATAATCCATCATTCATTTTAGCCGTTCAATTGTTCTCTATGAAGAAAAGTCCTAGATAAAATAAGCAAAAAAGAGAAGTGAGAATATCGATTGGTAATGGTTAACTTATTGGCAAATAATAAATTGAATTGAAAAAAAAAAGTAATTAGTAAAATATTGTTTAAGGTAACATAAGAATTTAAAATCGCAGTCCCTATATGTGAAATTTAGACTTTCACATCATTAGATATGTTCTAAAGTCACTATACTAATTAAATATCTAACCATTATCTAATCAACTAAATAAAGAAAGAATAATTAATAGTGCTATATTTTCTCTAACTGATTGTCAAGCTCACAGGTTGCTTTCTCTTTTTTTTTTTTTTTTTCATTAGTTTGATATTAATTACAGAGAATATTTTTTAGAAAATGATATAAAGGGGTTATTTGATATCAATCTTTTATCTAATTTTTTATTTTTATTTTTCAGTTTTTAAAATAAAATATATTAATAAAATATTTATTATTTTATTTCTTAAGATGAACAAATCAGGTTTTCACAATTCAGAAAAATAATAAAAAGTGCTTTTTCTAGTTTTCTCATCTCGTTTTTAAAAACAAACATTTTGAATTTGAAAAAAAAAAACTAAAAACAAGAAATAGAAATAATAACAAACAGCCTTAAATAAGCTTATATACGCGGAATTAGCCAATAAAAAATTACTTTTCAAGTCCAAATTTTAAAAACAAAAAAAAGTACACACTTTCTTACCACTTCAACTAACTAGCAACGCCAATTTTCCAATTTCAAACCAGGATGCGGTGGTAGACAACGAAAAAATTCCTACTTGGAAGATGAGATGATAGTGGGCAGCAACTGTCGTAACAGGAAAGATCGATGATGCATTTACCAGAAAAAATGAGCGCACAAGGATTCCAAGTTTCCCGCTCGACTTGAAGGAATCAGCAACCAATCTCAGACCAAGATGCTAAGTGATGCGTTTGTCCCTACAGAATACAGAGCAACAAGCGCCACTATAGAATTCATGGTGGATGCAGTTGAACACTGGCCTTCGTGGTCTCAACTTCTCGTGTTATCTAGTTAATCATCAAATTTATACTTGTATCATATTTTAAGAGGAAACTAGCGATGTTCACGACTCAACTTCAGTTTTTATTCGGATTTTTTTATTGCTTTTGACGGCTCCTAGATATTATGGGTTTCTCTTGTTGCAGTTTCATTCTTGATTGATTGTGTTCTTCAGATTTTTGTTTATAATTTTTCTTGGCAAGAGGTATTCAGATGTCTGGTGGGGTATTTGTTGCTACTCTCTAGAACCAGAAAAAGAGGCGGGAAATTGATGGTATGGTGAATACAGTTTCCATTCGTAACTTCCTGTTTCTTCAGTTTAGCAAAAAATGTCAAGCACTTTCATCAAATTATATGAAGCAGATAGAAAAGGAGTCTTTAATTTACAAGGATTAAGGAGCCCAGAAAAACAAAATATGGAGAAATTAATAAATAAAGATCAGTCTAATACTTGTGGTGATGACGAGTTGTGTGTATCTTCTACTGATATTTCTGTAACATCATCCAACGAATTGGAGGTTATTGCCCTTTCAATTTTCTGGACTGCACCATTCAACAGCATCTCCTTTTCCAAGTGCAAGCAATAGCTCTCAAAGATTCGTGAACTGACCATAACTCCAAAATCTAATAGGAATAGGAGTTCTATTTCCAGCCTGTTCAATTCTGCATTGCTCACGCCCCCAACTCTAGCGTAGAATGCATTGTTATAATGCCTGTTGTATTGCAAATCCAGAAAATAAGGTTTTTTTTTTTTTTTTTTGACAGTTAGACCATTTCACATCTTATATATGTGAGTGTGTGTTTGTGTGTGTGTAGAACGTAATGTAGATAGAATATGCCATATCTTCCAAAGTTTGATTGTATCACAAGACAATAATTTTTTTAGTAAAACTACAATAAAATAGACGACCATCTATAGTCTAGACTCTCACAAAATGATTGCTCTTTCAAAAAGAATGCCTGAAAAGAAATCCAGAGTTCGTTAGTTCCATAAGCAGTATTAATAGAAGAAATTACAAATCCAATTACTATCACAGCTGATAAATACTAAAATGAAAATAATCTCCCCTGAAACACACCCATGGGAACAAAGTTAAGAAAAGTAGACAATATAGCAAGAAAGAATGGTTTTGTAGAACTTGACCAAAAACAAAGTTTAGTATGATCAAATATAACACAAAAACATCCATGTCAGATAGAGATTGAGAGCACTCACATATCATCCAGCATCTTAGAAGCAACCAAGACACATGTGACCAACAACCTATGCACATTCAATGATATCACAAGTGAGTCAGGGTACTTATGAACCAGCCTGTCTATGTACACATATCCAACCACAAAACAAGATGGGCTGCAATTTGTGTACTTATATAGCCTCTCCAAATACTTCGGTATGCTTATATTAGGTGCTTTTACACCATGAAACGCATTCAAGCTCTTCCCAAGCTTAGTGAAGCCAGAGCTCATACCATCCAGTTGCTGGCTCAAGCTATCTGCAAGGCGATCATTTCGAGACACTAGCTTCTCTATCACAGTAGATAATATGGTCAAGACTCTTGGTGTAGTTTGATCTGATTGGCTTGGCTCTGGCTGCCGGCTGTGGTCAGCAGCGAGCTCGCTGGTAGCTAACATGCAGAAGCCATTTTATTCCATCAAATGGGAAGTGAGTGAGATGAGAGGTTTGAAACACTTGGGTGGTTAACGAAGTCCGGACTATGAATTTATCGTATTTACATATGATCTGTTAAGTGGGGATTATGAAATGTGCGTGCACTGCTGATCTCAGTGGAACCACAAATCTACAAGATGAAGGGATTTGATGTTTATGTCTGGAAAAAATGGAAGCGTGGATAAGGAAAAGGGTCCCTCGTGCAGATGCCAATGGAATTGAGATGGATACTGCTTGGACAATATCGATTCATGAAACAAGCGGTTCATATTGTTTGGACGAAACAGATATTGTTTTCTGGACAAAACAGATAATAAGACAATGACTGCGAAACTAAATGGTTTACTAGTATTCGACAAATAGAATGGCTTACCAACACAAAATAATTAAATATAAAAATGAAAATACCCTAGTGGAATCTCATCAATACACTGACCATCATATGATCACAAAAATATGCAAGTCTGTTATGGTCAAAGAGCCTATTTCCCTATGAACGAAAAAAAAAAAAGAAATAAATTGAAAATTAAAAACAGAATGAATAAATCTTTTTCAGCAAAAACATGGAGCATTATTCAAAACCTCCATGGTGCTGCTAGCGGACATAATCATCTGTTGTCTATACATTATGGTTACTGGAATCTAGCAACTTGGCTTCTTCAGTTAACATATCAGTCATTGAGAGCTCAATATTTGACTTGGAACTCATTTTATTCCATTCATTCTCAACACGGAAGAAAACCCACTGAAAACGGCGGACCATCTCCAAGGCAGTGATTGTGAACACAGTGATGTAATTATGACGGAGATGGGCAGATAGTTTGTATGTCCATGTGCAACGCAGAATCAAATTACTTCCAATCACCCAAAAATATACCTGCCACACAATTTATGTAGTTACTAGAGCAAAATGACAACTATGTCAGTCACAATATCAATCAGAATAGGAGGTTAATTTAATCAGTCAGCACGTCCAAACTTAATTACTTCTAAACTTGATAAATCTGATGCTAAACAAAATGTTATAAATAGGTTACTTTTACTTTTAGAACTTCATATGTATATTTGAATCAAATGGAATTTCTCTGACACACACACACACACTGTTGATGCCTGGATTCAGGTGTTGAACCAACCGCACAAAAAGGTTCAGTTTAACTACAGAAGTCATCTTTAATCCTAGAGATGTAACAGTAGATATCAATTCTTACCCATTTCTGTCCATATAGTAGGTATGAGCAGAGATTTGGTTTGTTAAATTTGAAAATTCGAGTGAAGCAGCTGACAGAAGAAAAACAAGATATAATTAATGTCCTTCACTAAAGATAATACATTAATTTGAGTAGAGATTTTCTGCAATAGATTCAGTTGAATAACATCAATATTGAGGTGATTACTGTCCTAAAGTGGAACCAAACTAGGTAATGGCCTTCTCAGGTTTTGATACCAGCAAAGAAAATGACAAATCTCACATTATATTATGAACAGTAAAAAACCAACCACACGACTTTAGAACATACCTCAAATCCCAATCACGAGTTACATCCCAGTAGAATGAATACAATGAATTTAAAACACTCGATAGAAGCCAAAGAGGCCGGTAAAAATTCGTCCACCTATCAGGTAAGACATGATACTTAAGGGCTGAAAGAAAAATCACCGGTACAGCGGTCGAATATTTTAAAGCTGAAATCATAAGCAAATAAAAATTACTGCTTTTTTCACACAACAAAAGACATCACTTTACAAACCTGAAATTCAAAAAGATAAAATAAAATCATAACTTGTTCTTTTGCATAGAGGATTAATATAATAAATCACAATTAACATTCAATTAATCAAAGTGACAAAATAATTGGGAAAAAAAAAATTTGTATCACAAGATGCACTTCACAATGCAAAGCTTCAAAAAAAAAACAATACTTTGACTCAATCGCTTATATCAGGAACTTCAGAATTCACCAAGAAGGAAAGAAAATATGCATGATTTCACAGATAAGGACTCCACAAAGATGCAGGCTAAATTGCAGATACACCAACCACAAGCCCAAAAAAATAGTAGCTTTCCACTATCTTTTCAAGGTTATGCAATACATATGAACTCTAAATTTCTCAGAACAATCTACAATTTTCTGAATGTTCGTAATAGAAGAATCATCGAAAGGAAGTCGAGTAACAATTAATATCAGAAACTGAATTAACAAGTCATTTTCAGTTGATACTAGCAATGGGCAGTTACAGGTCATTCTAGTCAATGAAACAAAACTGAATGATAAATAGCTACAGATCATAACAGTGTTTTTGTACTGGGATAACTGATTTTGCAATATCTTCAGAAAATATTTAAAAATAAGGAAACAAAAATTATAATATACAAATAAAAAAAAAAGAGAAGAGGGCTGGGAAGAATTTGAAAGTGAATGTACCATTGAAAAGGGCTGTTTTCTCCTTAGTATCTTTGTGTTGTCGAAGGCATTGCAACAATCGAAAAATGTAAGGAGAAACAAGGACCAAAGGAATTGCAATGGAGTGACTGCCACAAACAGAATCAGCTTCAAACCATGCGATAGTGGCAACCTAAAAGCATTCAAACAAAATTCTCCAAATAAAACAGAGGCATAGCATAGATTGCTATTTGAAGGAACGAAATCCATGCACGTGCAAAGTTCTATTTAATAGAAGAGGACAAATATCCATACAAGAATGGTTCAACAAACTTAGTAGCCACTGAACAAATGATTGGGGTGCTATGCAACCACAGGTATATAATTCATGCCTCTTTAAGACAAGGATCAACCCTTTCTCCCTGTCACTCCGTCATTTCCACCAGAATCCTTTGCAAATCAAAAGATATCAAAGGGCTTCTTGCAGGACAAATAGATCCTTTATGTTTATATATAATTGCTGATTTATCGAGAATAAGCAAGAAATTTGCTACAGTGGAAATTAAAAATATATACATTTTTTTATTGGCTTAATTTTGCACAAAAGAACACTAACCTGTTGATGGACCATTCGACATCCTGAACGCTCCAAATCTGAAAATACCTGCACAGAACTTATAATTCTGTAAACATTATGCAAGTAAAGTAGAAGTAAAATCTAAAAATATTAAGAATGAAGTCCTGACTTCTCATTTGGAATACAATGTTAATAGTTGCTAAAAGCTACTTTATAATATCTTCAATAAGCCTGGAAGTAATACAACTAATGGAAGATAAACTGTGGGACAGAAAAAGTATGAACCATTGGAAAACATATATTCAATTTCAAGCAGGAAACGGAGTAAAATAATTATGTTCATCATATATACCCTATTGCAACCTTATTAGCATGTATTTATCAGCAACTGACAGCTGATCTTCCAGCATTATGGAGCAGTGGAAGTATCAAAATTTTGAAACTTTAAGAACAGTTCAACAACTGTAACAGAAAAAATTGATAATATAGTCCTACAAATATCTGATTTTAGAACTGGCAGCATAAGCCAAGATAAAAGAGCAAAAACCTTAAATTTTAACATAGATTTCCTAAAGTACTAATGCCATATAAGGTTTACAAGTTCTTTACCCAAAAAAAAAAGGCAGGGGATGATAACAATTGTTTTTAGAACTTCACACACACAACTTAGCATTAATGAACAAATGAATAAAATTAGATAATAGGATGCATACCTTTGACATGGAGGTCAAAATATCAGCTAAGAAAAAGTCAGAAAATGTAATTGCCTGTAACAATAATATAATCATAAAACTACATAAAATAAAGTAATGACACAAAAATGAAAAAGAAAAAAAAGTAAGATCACAGTATAAATTCCTCTCAGAGGCAAGATACCAAGAGTCTATTTGTTCAGTACTGCAAATATTGGTTCCCTCTATCACTTGGGAAAATCATTGGCGAAAGCCAGCCTCCCATCCATAGCATATACTAATGGGCCCATGGCTCAGTACATTTTCTACAGACCATTACAGGACATAGCATAATCATGTAGTATGCCCTGCCAAGCTTTCAACCAATTTTCTTAGGGGCACCTTGTTCCCAACATTCTTGACAGTCTTTTTCTCACAAATATATATGGCTTTATCTTAAACTGAAATATACTTTACGTTTCAGAGCAAGTTAAACATTTTTCACATGCCCCAATTAGCAGCATCTCTATAGTCTGGGTCTAGAATCCATTGATAAAGAAGAACCTACCAACACATCAATTTCTAGCAATATGATAGATGAAACCTACATTTTTATACTTACTAACTTAGATCTTAAGGTATTGTTATTCACTTAGCTCCGAAGGTATTGATTAGTCTATTCAACAAGTCATAGTTGACAAAACTGAAAGCATTAATTATAACATCAATACAATTAAACTTGCCTGCAGTGGTAAAACTATCCGCCAAAGAGTCCTTAACAAGTAGTAGCGAGATGATAAATAAAAAATATCGAAGGGGAATATCAAAACCATAACAATGGCAAAGTATAAGAGGACCTGCAATAGACGGAATGTTAACTGAATGCATTTCCAGCATCATAATAGTGTCAACTGATATACTTTTGTCCAAGTGGTATAAAATGATATATTATTATCAATATAATCATATGATCTTTTGGAATAGATAGAACATCATAGCCTTCACATTCAGGTAAGCTGCTTAAAGGGAAAGGTAAAATCAGCAAAAAGCTACACAGAAGAAAGGACCCTTATTATGGTTATGCAACTTCATTCTGTGAATGATCTAACCACACACATAATATGCGACTAAAGAGCCATTGTTAAACAACCATCTAGATACTCGCTTAAACTATCAATGAGAGGGACAACATTTTATTTATCACTCCCCTCATGAGTTATGCCAAAAGACTTCTGAGCCCTTTTATTTTATTTTGGCCAGTAGCTAAAAAAGACCCCGCTTACTCTTGAACAAGGGAACGACAATATAACACTAGCTTCAGTTGAACAAGCTCAAGCTTAAAAAAGAAAGGTGATAGGCTGAAGATCCATTGAATGCTTCAACTACGCATATGCATTCTTTTTTATTCTCCGATCCAAGGCTAACCCGTTTTCATGATCTCTCCAATTCTAGTTAAAATTGAAAGCATATCAGCTTTAAAATTAAGAAATTAAATGACATAGCACAATTGACTACCCTCAGAGTCCACATATCTAATCTTCAGAATCAATATGTTTATTCATTTCAGAGAAGATGAAAGTATTATGTTTCACATTAAGCAATATTCAGTATCTTCCCAAAATTTGACTTGTTTATAAAACTCTCAATTCAACAGTAGTGTTATCACTGTTTGCAAAAGCCGGAATTGCCAATAGCGATATAACAACTGTGACCTCAGTATATTTGTAGATAAATCGTAATTTTTTTCCTTGACAACAAGTAACATCTATAAGAATAATTCCCATAAAGTAAGAAGAAACTTGGTATAATTCTTTGAATAGTTACAGAAATAAAAGTAGAATTAATGGTATAACCAACAATGGCACATGAGAAATTATCAGTAACTAATAAGAGCATCTATTACACTGGTTGTGATGCAGCCAATGATACTTCTCCATGAGAATAAAGGTAAAGATAAGCAGTCATGCTAGTTGGGACAACTATTGTCAACCATGTGGCCACCTGCAGATATCAAAACAGACAGTTAATTTAAGCAAATACATAATCATAACAATTAGCTAAAAAAAAAGTTCAAAGAAAAAATTTGAACTAATACCCAAAATTCAAATAACTTATACACCAAGAGGAAAAAAGAGAGAGAGAGAGAGAGAGAGATGACAACAAACAAAATAGCTCATCCTTCAGTAAATATCTTGCCACTCAACAAAAAATGCTGGATCAAATATTGTAACTTTAATAGTCTGTTTAATCTATAATGCTTAATTATCCTACATCTAAAAAGTAAACACTTTCCAAGCATATTCATAAGCAAGAAACAACTAGGATCCTTTTCACGTTCTTACCAGTCAGATAACTTCCAATTTCTATAAGCATCACTAAAATTTTATTGAAACACATGAAAAAAGTCTACCACACTCACCCTTACTTTCAGATGACTTCCATTTTTAGCTCTCAAAAAATTTCTAGCTACAATAAATATTTTCTTCAACTCTATGAGATAAACTATGAAGTGGAATCCAATACAACAATCCTGTAAATACATGTCTGATGAACATTTGACCTGTTGAAAGAGGATATCCTACATTTTCAGTGATAAATGAAGGGATTACTTTGCAGAAATTGTGGAAGGTAATCCGGTGGAAAAATGTTACAGATCATAAAAATTTCGACACTACATTTAGTGCAATCTCTGTAGCATATTACCTAATGGACAGAAAAGATTTTAAAAATGGCAAGTGAGGATAGCATAACATGATAGTAATGGTGGAAAACAAGGGAGCATCATAAAGACAGCTAAACCAAGAAAAAACAAATGAGCTACTTTTATAATTCAATTTACAAACCTTCCATATTTCTCTGTGGGTAAGATGATTTTGGTCAAGATCAAAAACTTTTGCATAACTAACAGTAGACTGGGCAAAAACCCATAGGTTGACACCCCAAAGCCAAACCATCATTGTCTACAATATGAAGACCAGATGTCTCATTAGATAATAAAGAGAATGCAAGAATCAGATCAAATAAGTCGTATATGGTCATCCAATTAAAAAAGACACCATTACTTACCACAAGAAGAAGAGGATTGTAATACAAAAATGCCTCATATAGAAAGAGGTCTTGCAAATCCACACTCATTCTCATGACAGAATCCCATCCAATCTGTGTAATTTCACATGTAACCGTTGAAGGGAGGCACAATGCAGACAACATGAAGAAATGGAATGGTATTTAAGATGTCACTACACAACAAGTGAGTAAACATACACTCACCTTGCAGCAAATGAAGCTCCAAAGAAAGAATAATAGTACCTAGACATTAAACTCTTCTTGATCAGATAAGATGGATAGCAGGGGGGAAAAAAAAAAAAAAAGGCAAATCAGTGGCAAATAAAAAGTAAATCAGAATACAACCAACCATAATTAAGGCACCTATTATTATCACAATTAGAACAATGGCCAGTCACTTAACATATATCAACTTATACATTTTTTTTTTCCATCCAGAACAACAGGAATTAGACAAAAAAAAAATTATAGACAAAAACTGTACTCCACCAATTAATTCCTCTAGTAACCAATCCTTATTCCTTATCTATAGAAACAAATAGGTAAAAATGGTATAACACCAAATAATAATGTCACCAACAGCACACCAAACAATAATTTCAGCATACAACAATGTCAAAGCCAAAGAGAACAAAACCTTGAACCTCCATAACAATATTGGAGATGGCATTATCGCAGTGGTGCTTATTGGTGCAATAGAACTCTTAAAATTATTCAACTCCATTGAATGCGAGAAACCTTCCTCTGCACTATGTCCCTGCTCACCAACTGACAAATATTGCATAAGTAGTAGCTCCATAATTAGACACAAATAAATAAATAAATGGGGCAGAAAAAGAAAATAACTTATAAATACATCTGAAAAAAGCTTGTATAATCTTGTTCTACCAAAATCAAAGACAACAGGTCGGCTACCAGACTTCCTCAAGTGCGGACTATTTTCAGGCGCAATCACTTGCCCTCCAAACATAGATGTAATGGCAGATAGCACGCGTGTTGCTGCCACCTAGCCTACGCTAAGAACCTGCCTACCAATTGAAATTATAGACAACAATCACATGACACCCAAAAAAAAAAAAAAAAACCCTAAAGACTACATCACCATAACAACAATGAAGAAACAAATGAGTAAAATAAGACAACCTCTAACAATTACAATTAAAAAAAAATGCAGATGCCACAAAATGAACACATCATAGCTCATATTTTTACAAGTACAAAATCAACTGGGAAAAAAAAAATCTAGGGAGTTGCTATTGTCACAGCCAAAATGGCTGTCCACAGCCTTCAATTTTATATGTCCTAAGCTGTCATTGCCTAATGAATGAAACCGTAGTCCTCCTCTCCAAATATCAGATAACTCAAGTACACCAACCATTCAATTCAAATTTCAAAATGTTTTATTTATTTTGCTCTCTTTTACCCAGTAAAACCACAGAGGTAATTTCGAGATCAAGTTTTCTGGAGAAAGAAATTTCAAGATCAAAATATGGATATAGGGGAAGAAAGGGAAGGAAATAGTTGCCATATCATCGCAGTTCACAAGAACAGTTTTAAGAAATAAACCAACAAAAATCAAATTTAACTAACAATCACTTGAAGGAAAGATTTCCCACACTAAAAAATACTTAAAACCCCAAAAGGGTAGTCAACTAAACACAAACCCGAGCCATAAAAACCCAACCCAAGTTACAAAGGAAAATTGAAGAACCAACATATGTATCACATTGGAGAGTCATGTCCATAGATCTCCACTAATAATAGAATAAATTTCAGAAAAAAAAAAAAAAAGATTACCGATTAGTCACATCGGCGATGACTACTAGCTCCGACAAGAGCTATGGTGAAATGGGGAAAATAGACAGTGAGAGGATATGTTTGTTGATTTACTTTGATCATCTCTTCTAATCATTTTCTTAATATAGGAATTGGATTTCCAGCATCAACAACAGTTTATCGATAATGACATCTTTGATAAATTAAATTAAGATTATGATTAATGGATCCAAATTGAACAAAGAAAGAAAAATGAGATCAAAGAAAGAGAGACTTACGAAGAGAACTAAGATTAGAGGTGCTGGAATTGAGTGCTTAGATTGAATGATTGATAGATTCAATGTGCGTTTTGAGACATTCGAAACGCTTTCATTGGATCTTATATCTCACACCGAAATTTTTGAGTGAGAACAAAGGAAGAGAGGAAAATCCAAATGTGGATGGTTTTTAAATGAATATTTTATAAATTTGAATAGATTCCGCTTTAGCGAAAAGTTATTACCCTAAACTTAAAAAAAAAAAAGGAATACTAAAACGCACACGTGGTGTCCATTCATTGGCCTAAATGTAAATGTGGTAAAAATGTCACGAACGGTGTCGTTTTCTGATTCCAAATCAAAATGCAAGCATGTTTGGGATATTTGTCTATGGAATCCGACATTGTTTTACTTTTTACCCCCCTTTTTTTACGTACTTGTTACCCACCTCGAGCGCAAAGAAAATAAAAAATAAAACTAAAAAATTTTATATTTTATCAGCCCATTTATTTTATAAAAAATATTTTTTTATATTTTATGCAATTCAGTACACTTAAAAATTAGTCGATAAAAAATATTTTTCTAATCAATAAAAAGCTAAATTATTTTTAAGAAAAAAAATTTTGAAAAAGAAATTATTTTTCAAATTTTAATAAATTTATTTAAATAAAAATAAATTATAGTAAACTTATTATCAAAGCAATTTTTTATCATTAATTGTTGCTGGTTGTGGTTGTCACTAATGATTGATGAGATCAATAAAATTTTTATTTTTATTTTTTTCTCACAATGAACAATAAAATAGTACAAATATAAAGTGATTGCGTCTGAATTTTATTATAGTTTCGTGAATCAAAAAAATATTAAATTTTTAAATATAATTCAAGTACCAAAAAAGATATTTCTCAAAAAATATTTTTCTCTTTGAAAATGTTTTATATAACTAAATTATTTTTTGTAAAACAAATATATATATATATATATATATATATATATATATATATATATATATATATATATATAATCTAGGGTGGCTTGTTTGATTTTAAATCTAAAATAGAGAAAA
>CATIWR010088973.1:0-12261 GCA_949677035.1 Omphalea diandra | reverse complement strand
CATACGTTTTTAATTGTTGTTTCATCCAAAGACCAGGGTGTAACAATAACTCGCAATTATATATTCTGCTTTGGCAGTGGATAAGGCAATCGAAACTTGCTTCCTACTAAACTAAGACACTAAGCATTCTTTTATGAATTGGTAAGTTCCTAAAGTGTTCTTTCTATCTAGAAGACTATCAACATAATCTGCATCCAAATAACTTATAAGACTAAATGATGAATCTCTAGGATACCATAAACCTAAATGTAATGTGCCATGTAAATATTTAAAAATCCTTTTAATAGCATTAAAATGAGATTGTTTAGGGCAAGTTTGAAACCTAGCACACATGTATACACTAAACATTATATCGAGTCTAAAAGCGGTAAGATAGAATAAAGAGCTAATCATACCTCGATATCTTTTTTCATCAACTAACTTACTCGATTCATCCTTGTCTAGCTTGATGGTCATACTCATTGGTGTCTTTACTACTTTGCACCCTTCCATGCCAAATTTCTTAAGTATATCCTTTGTGTACTTGGCTTGGTTAATGAAAATCCCTTCTTTGATTTGTTTGACTTGTAGGCTAAGGAAGAATTTGACTATCCCATCATGGTCATCTCAAATTCCCTAGTCATACACTTAGCAAAATCCTTACAAAGAGATTCATTAGTAGCACTAAAAATGTTATCGTCAACATATATTTGCATAATTTGTGTATCATGATTATGCATTTTTACAAACAAGGTTGTGTCAACTTTCTATTTTTCAAAATCATTTTTGAAAATGAATGAACTTAGCCTTTCATACTAAGTGTTAAGAGCTTATTTCAAACCATACAAGGCTTTATTCAATTTAAAAGCATGATTTGGAAAGATATGACATTCAAAATCAGGAGGTTATTCAACATAAACTTCCTCCTCAATGATTCCATTTAAAAATGCACTTTTAACATCCATTTGGAAAAGTTTAAAATTCATGTGACATGCACATGCTAAAAGAATCCTAATGGCCTCTAATCTTGCTACAGGTGCATAGGTTTCACCATAGTCAATGCTTTCCTCTTAGTTATATCCCTTCGCAACCAATCTAGTCTTGTTTCTAGTGATGAACCCTTACTCATCCAACTTATTCCTAAACACCCATTTGTAATCTACAATAAGGTGTTCCTTAGGCCTAGGAACAAGTTCCCATACATTATTTCTCTCAAATTGGTTGAGTACCTCTTGCATAGCAATTACCTAACTCTCATCATCAATAGCCTCATTAATAGATTTTGGTTTAAATTGAGAAACAAAAGCAAGATTATTATCTAAAAAATTGAGTTGAGATCTAGTACTTATACCCTTGGATGTATCACTAATGATTAGGTCCTTTGGGTGATGCTTGGAGAATCTCCAATCCTTGGGAAAATCTTGATTTGAGATTTCTACTTGTTGATGTTGAGGTTCCTTTTCCTTCTTTGATGACTTCCCCTTATTATCATGATTTTTTCAATATCTCTTATGGTTGACTCCAACTCTAATTTCATAAAGTCACCTACAAGATTATCAACAAAAGAACATTTCCTAAGATCAAGCTTATTAGATTCATCAAACATAATATTCATGGATTCTTTAACGACCATAGGACTTTTATTAAAACTCTATAGCCTTTACTAGATGGAATAACCTAGGAAAATACCTTCATTTGTTTTTAAATCAAAATTTCCAAGATTATCCTTGGTATTTAAGATATAGCACTTGCATCCAAATACTCTTAGGTATGACAACTTGGGTTTTCTACCATTCCAAAGTTCATAAGAGGTTTTATTAAGAATGGATCTTTTGAAAACACAATTTGCAATGTAACATGAAGTATTGATAGCTTTGGCCCAAAAGTAATTAGGCAATGAATACTCATTGAGCATAGTTCTAACCATCTCTACTAGTGTCCTATTTTTTCTCTCTACAACACCATTTTGTTGTGGTGTTCTAGGAGTTGAAAAGTTATCAAAAATCTTATTCTCTATGCAATAAGATTCAAAAGATTCATTTTGAAATTCCTTTCTATGGTCACTTCTTATAGGCGATATGAAGTAACCCTTTTCATTTTGAACTCTTTTTGTAAAACTTTTAAAAGCATCAAAAGTATCATGCTTATGAGCTAGAAAGGATACCCAAGTAAACCTAGAGTAGTCATCAACTAGGATAAATGCATAATATTTTTCACCTAAACTAGCACGCCTAGTAGGTCCTATCAAGTCCATATGGATAAGTTGAAGAGGTATAGATGTACTTACAACAATCTTTACTTTGAAAGAAGATTGATGTTGCTTTCCCATTTGACATAGTCCACATGTCTTGTCTTTAGAGAACTTTAGCTAAGGAAGACCTTTCATCAGCTTTACTTTTGATAAGCTTTGTAAGAGCTCTATGCTAGCATGTCCAAGCCTTCTATGCCAAAGCCCAGCTTCAACGCTAAGAGACATATGACACTTAAAAGATTGGTTAGCCAAATTGTCTAAATCAATTAGGTAGGTATTGCCCCTCCTTTCACCCTTGAATACTACTTTTTTATCCATTAAAGTGGTAACTCAACATTCTCTAGGATCAAAGGTGACTTTGTTATCCTTATCACATAATTGACTTGCACTAAGCAAATTATGTTGTAATCTATCAATAAGTAAAACATCATTAATAAGAGAACAACCATTCTTACCAATGGTGCTAATGCTAATTACGTTACCCTTAGCATTGTTACTAAATGTGACATTGCCACCCTCTTTTTCTTTTAAGGCCATGAATAGCTTCTTCTTGCCCATCATGTGCTTTGAGCATCCACTATCCACATGCCAATCATTTGCTTCATTGATGGCTACCAAATAATCCTGCACAACACAAATAAGTCATTTTTACTTTGGTAACTAAGCATACTTGGGTCCTATAGGGGTAAGGCCTATAAGGATCCTCTAACTTAAGGTGTGCCTTCCTGATAAAATAATGAATATTGATGTGACCAAACTTCATGCAATAGTGGCATTGGAGTTTAGACTTATGAGTCTTTTTCCTATACATGGATTTGGTATGAGTGGGGGATTTTCTCATATCAAGATGATGTGAATGTGAGCATGAGCATGTATGATTAGATGTAGAGGTTAATTTTCTAAGTGACTTTGGGTGAGCATGCCCCTTAATGTAAATATATGCATGATTTGCCTTTTTTGGAGTTAGTTTTGAGCCTTAAAGTGCCTTTCTTTTGCCCTTGAGCAATGATGGCTTAATGTTTGGAGCACTTTTCCTACCAACTACCTCAATGCTAGATGTTTGAGGAGTTAAGGATCTAATGAAGGTTGTAGGTGATGGTGTAGGGGAGGAGGCTCTATTGAAGCCTAGACTATGTCTCATTAATGAAGGTCTTTAAGATATAATAAGTGTATCCAAAGTTTCCTTTCCCTTATGAAACTTAAAATAGAATTTTTAGGCTCAATGACTTTACCCTTTAAGGAGTCATGTTCCTTTCTTAAGGAGTTTAGGGATGAAAATGATTTTGAAAAACTCTCAACAGATTTTTTGAGTTCTTCATTTAAAGTCCTCAATTCACTTATAAGATTGCTCAAGGATTTAAATTCATCCTCTAACTTAGAACATCTTTTCTTGTAAGATTTCATTTGTGACTTGCATTTGTCATATTTCAAGGTGAGAGCTTTTAAAAGCTCATCATCTACATCATCTAACTTATTATATTCTACATAGTAATGGGGAGAAGAACTTTCCTCATTTGACGAATCATCTTGTGCCATGAAGCACAAGTTTACAACTTCCTCCTCTTCCTCCTCCTCACTTAAGTTGTTGTCCCAATTGGCTTTGAAGCTTTTCCTCTTTTCCGTGTCCCTTTCTTCTTTTTCTTCAATTTAGGCAGTCATACTTGATGTGGCCTTGTTTGCCACATTCATAGCATGTAACATCACCCAATCTTTCCTTAGGGATTGGAGATGCTTTCTTGCAGCTTCTTCTTTCTTTCCCTCTCTTTATTAGCTCCTTTATTCTTTTTGAAAGCATGGTCAGCTCCTCCTCCTTTTTGTCACTTTCCTCTTCACTTAAAGCCACCTCAATTTCCTTTTCCTTGGATGAAGATTTGAGAGCCAAAGTTCTTCTTTCTAGTTTTTGTGATTTGTCTCCTTATCTTTTCATTTTCTCCATTTATTCATATTTCTTTAAGGCTAGCTCATAAGTTAGAAGCTTGGCTATTAAAACATCGATTGGCCCTTCCCAATCTCCAAATTTGACTCTTGGATATTGTAAACCCTGGCACTAAACTTTTCAATAGGTAAAGATTTATGGATTTTTGAATTTACCTCCTGATTGGTGAGAATTCTGCCAAACTGCTTCATATTTGTGATAATTGTAATGAGTTTATTCATCATATTTATGATGCATTCATTCTCGTTCATCATAAACAGCTCCCATTTCATCATATACATTTCAAGCCTGCTAGACTTCACCAAAGTAGTGCCTTCAAGGTAGTTTTCCAAGGCCTTCAAATCCCATGAGTTGTTAGTCAATGTTGGACCCTTCCAATTTCTTCTCTTGAAAGAGAACTCGAAAGGATTGACATAGCTTTCGTGATTCTACCATTAGACTTTTTTATGAACTTTAACCCACTCTTCTCTTAGGATCAATTCTTCACTTCCATCCACCATCTTAGTAGGTGGTTTCCACTCTTTAGCTATTATGTCCCAAAGATCCACCACATCACTATCCAAATAAATTTTCATCTTATACTTCTAATGAGTATAGTCAGATCCATTGAAATAAAGCTTGAGATAAGTGTGGAAACCTTCTTGTGCCATGATCTTTTCTCACTCAATCAAGCTTTGAAATGAGACAAGGCTCTAATACCACTTGTTGGCCCTTGTGCACCAAGAAAGGGGGTTGAATTGATGGGAGATTAAAAAATTTTGGAGCGAAGGTTAGGTGTTAAGAGAATTGAGAAGAAATAGAAGCAATAAAGACAATATATTTATAGCTGTTTGGGTCTTAACAAACCCTATGTTCACTCCCCAATTATTCATAATTAGGTATTTCACTCAACTAAAATTGATGTTTCCAAGCTTACACCAAACTTATACAATTCTATGTTTTATGGCTCACGCACAATCCTTACACTTTGTGTTTATAGGCTCACATAAAACTGCACTCAAGTATTTTGGATAGGCTCACACTTTAACCTTTACTAGATTTTTGGAAGCTTAAACTAACTCTCAACCTAATTACAAAGGTGTTTAATGTTAACACCAAACAATCAAGAATTCATAAGGAATAAGAAGTTATGACTTAAATTTGTAAGAATTTGGTTACAACAAATGAAATTTTCTTCTATTTACATCTGTTTGGTGGAGTATTTATAGCCAACATCCACCAAAGAGATGTTACTCACAAACTATCCCTAAATCTCTAAGTGAAGCTAGACAGATTTTGTATTAAATGTCTGTTAAACAAAAGTCGCAGTTGTGACTGGCATGTCACGATCGCAATTTTCCAATTTTCATTGGTAAGCCTGAAATCGCAACAGAGAACCCCATTTTTTGTCTAATGGCTAGTCCATGTGTCATGTGTCATTGGTGCTCTAAGAAATATAGTCGTTATGTTTATGTATTGAACTAAAAATCATGATCGCGATTGTTGTCTGTCTTGGGTGTAATTGAAATCGCATATTCCTCTATTTGGTGAGGAGAAAATACCTTATTTGATTGCAGTCATAATAGGTACTTTGCCTTCGCGAATTTTGATATTCCAATAGTTTCTTTGAACACTTAGCGTGTCGTGATTATAGACTTGGTTCCCTTTTTGTAACTATGAACTTTACGTTCACGACATGGGAGATGAACATCACTACGAATTCCTTTGTGTGATAGTTAAGTTCCCCTTGGCTAAATCTCGACTGCGATTTTCTCTGTGAATTTTTCTGGCCTAACTTCATTCATACTTGTCGCATGGTCACGGTCACGAATTATAGGTTCTTGATTGTAAATTTGGATGTCTTCCTCAAAATTAGAGATTTAGTCTTCCATCCAACTTCTAATAAAAAACTAACTTATATACTGTAAAAACAACACTTGAATAAAACATTAGTACCTATCAATCTTTATTATCAAGATCAAAAGAGGTCTTTGACTTAGGTTTGACCAATCTAGTCCAACACCTCATTCTCCTATTCTTGGATTGCCTTTTCATTTGTTGCTTGCTTTGTCTCACTAACTCAATTTTCCACCTTTTTTCCACTTAGTAATTGCTTTAACATACTTTTTTAGGTTAACCTTGAAAGTATAAGGTAAACTCAATTATTGTCTAGATGACACTACACTCACCAATTATCCTACTTGGATCTTTAATGCATGAATGGGTGAATAATGATATTTATTAATTTGATCAACTTTAGCATCCAACCTCTTTAAAGCTTCATCTTACATATCCATCCTCTCATTAATTTTAACAATGAACTTCTCCATCATAAGCTTCAAACCTAACATTTTATCTTACTATTGAATAAAAGGTTACATATTTATTATGTTTGAAAACCTAGGGGCACTTAAGGTTTCAAGACATTGTTCCTGTTCTAAGAAAAGTTAGGATGATTCCTCCAACTTGGGTTTTTTTGGAATAGAGATTGTTGCCTTATTTATTATTTTAATTCCCCTTATAAATAATTTGTTTAGCATTCAAAGAAGTAAATGGATTGCCCACTTGATAGTTTGTGATCTTATGGCCACTTCCTTTAAGTAGGTCACATGTAGTCACTTGCATGGTTAGAGAAGTTATGGCACTACAATTCATGACACTAATTTGCTTAGTTGTCATAGATGTCAATTGAACAACCTCTAAAACTCTAACTACCTTCTTTGGCACTAATCTTTTATATGACCATTGATAACTAATGGTTGCCATCTCTTCAAGTAATTGATATGTTGCCTCTTCTATTTTTGGCATAAACGTTCTTCCTACATTACCATCTAATGTACTCCTCAATGATGGACTCAATCCCTTATTGAGGCACTTTCTCAATAATTCCTTAAATTTATCCCAAGTCTCATAAGAGACTCTTCTTTTATTTGAACAAAAGAAAATATGTCATTCCTTAACTTGGTTGTCTTTAGTAGTGGATAAAACTTATTTAAAAAAGATTGTGATAACTAATCCCATGTAGTAATTGAGCCTAAAGCCAAAGAATGTTATCAGGGCTTAGCCTTATCTCTCAATGGAGAAGAAAATAACATCAACTTGATAGCATAGATACTTCATTTTGCTTGATGTGTCACACATCTCTATAAATGAAGTTTTATGAATATGTGAATCTTTAAGTGGTAATTCTCTAAATTAATTATTTTGAACCATCTAGATAATGGCTGGCTTGATTTCAAAATTGTTGGTTCATTGCGAGTCTTCTAACACTGGGTTGAGGTTCATCTAACAATGTTACAACATAGTCCCTGTTAGGCCATTCATTTTTATTATTATTCACCATTGTTGAAGCTATTCATCTTTTAATAAGCTTTTCTAATCTTTGCCTTCTTCTACTAACTCTGAGATTTCTTTCAATCTCAGCATTAAAAGGTTCAAGTTCTTATTTTGCTAAATCTAGACTTTAAGTCCTTCGCATATAAGATAAAGAATTGTACTTGAAATCAAATAAAAATTCCAAATTAAGAATTGAATCAAAGATTTCAATATTAAAGCATCGCTTCTCCTTGACAACGATGCAAATTTCTTATTCCCGAAGTAGAGACTTTCAACTCTTAGAAAATTTCCCTTTGACAAGTATTTAACTTATTAATGGCCATAAGGATAAGAATTATACAAGTAATAATAATGCATAGTGAGTACAAATATCGTCCCATAAAGACAAGTATGAATAGGTATTGAAATATCATAGTTATATTTTTATTTGAAAAGCAAACAAATTATATTTGACTAACAAATAAAAATGAAATGAAAATAAGTAAAACTAAATAAACTATAGCAAAAAAACAAAAGTAATTGGGAAGAAAACTTTATATTAATCAACCTAGGACACTTTATCTCACAAATAGAATTTCATGAAGATTTAATATTCTAATGACAAGTTAGATTATGTATTGCAATTATTGATTATCTCTATAGTGCATAATTCTTCTCTCTCAAGTAGTCACTCAACCTTGTAATCCTATTTCATAGAACAATTTCTCAATGTGAACTAAAAATAAAATCACTCATTTAGACCTAGAATCCTTAATGATAGCAATAGATTAAGTGGTATATCCACTCATCAATTAACTTGAAGGGATTGATTTTATGTTTATTTCAATTTTTAATCTTTTAATTTATAAATGAAACACAAATCATGTAATTAGTGGTTAGGCAACTACAAGCATTATGTTAAAAAATCATTTATTTGCAATAGAAATAAAGATCCAAAATTCTCGTTAAAATCATAAATCATTCAATCTCTTTCAAAGCCACATCAAGGCCTTAAGATCTAACCTAACATACTAATAAAGCAAGTTACATCCAATCACTTAAGCATCATTTTGAACAAATAAATAAGAAACAAAAAGAAAGAAATGAAATTCTCCAAACTAGCTTGATGATTGATAATTCTCAAGTGATCTCTTGAACTCTTGAAAAAGATATTGAATTGAATCTTTTTTTTACACTTACTTTTTTTTCTAAAAAATCCCTCTCTTGACTACTGAAAAGTCACTTCTGTCCTGATTATAATTAAGAGTGGTCTTTAAGGTGTCATAGGTGGAGACTTCCTTGTGGTCTTTTAGCCTAATTTTGATCCAATTTAGTTCCAAAACTCCTTAAACAACCATTAAACATCTAAATGTGGGAAATAACATAGATGAACTCAAAATAGTTGAAATTTATCTTAGAAATACATCAAATGAAGCTCAAAACTCATTTGAACATGATAAACAAATTAGGCTTAACATATATCCTTAAAATCATAACCACCATCATCTAAGTCATTATTAAAAGCATTAAGACATACCTCATTTAAAGAGTTGTCTTTAGTGGTCATGAAACAAAGATTAGCTCTTTCTATCTTTACTTTTCTTGGCTCTTTTTTGGATTGGATTAATTTGTAGGGGCTTGAATCATCCGAAGTGGCTTTATATGTTTTCTTTCTTTCTTTTTCCTATAAATTTTAGCCTTAAACCAATCAGTCTTTATGTGAATAAATTTTCCACGCCTATAGCACTCTATTTGATCAAGCTTGGTCATCCATTTCCTTTAAAGGAGCCTCCTAAGCATCTTTTGAAATTGGTTTGTCATGAGAGCCACCTCCTCCTCATATAATTCTTTATTATTGGAGCTTAAATACATACAAGTAACTTTGAATGCAATTCCCATCTTTTTTTTTTTACCAGCCTCCTCCTATGTGAATGATGTTTCCCTATTGAGAGTCATTTCATAATTAATGATACTTCTTTATAACTCATCTAAAGGCATAGGCTTTAAATCCTTTGAATTGTTGAGAGAAGTGATCTTGCTAAGCCATTCTTTTCATAGGCATCTTAAAACCTTCTTTCCTAGTTCTTCATGAAAGTCTTCCTAAAAGCTTTCATTTCCTTAACTATTTTGATGAAACAATCACATATTTGGCTAATATTCTCTTCTATATTCGAAAAAAAAAAAAAAAAGGTGTCATATTAGAAGCTAAGGGCCTTCATCATATCCTTCTTTACTTAGTTCATACCTTATGTCTAATTTCTAGGACTTCTCATATTTCTTTAACAATAATCTTCATACTAACCTTGTTATATTCACTTATGTTCAAGGTTGTGGATAGTCTTATCATTGTTGGCCACTTGCTTCTTTTCTCTTTCAAACATTTCATCAATTTTCTTTTTAGCTTATATTCCATCAACAAGCATCTTTATGGGATACATGGACCCTTATTTATGATTCTCAAAATTCAATGATTTTTGCTCTTAGGAAATAGTACATCCAACTCTTCCTATATTAATAATGTGTTCCTTTAAAGAATAGAGTTCTCACAATTGATTAGCCTTCATCCATGCTCATTTTGGCTTACCATGGATCTTTTCCTTTTATTACTAAGTTTGAATAAGCGATGAGACTCTAATACTACTTGTAGAATTATATGAGGAAGGCAATCCAAAAGAAGGGTAAATTGGTTGCTTTTAAAATTAAAGAAGTGAAAGGAGAAGAGAAAATTCAATTCAAGTATTTATAGTGGTTCAATTAATTATGCCTACATCCATTCCCCAAACTTTCACTTAGGCCTTTTATTATCTTTTACAAGTGAAGATACAATCTATTCTTTTTTGGGCTAAGATGAACCTTACAACTCTTTTTTTATAAGGAACAAGACAAATAAATCCACCCCTTGGTATTTCTAAAGGCATAATACCAATTTTAATAACTTCATAAAGGATTGAGCCTTAATGAGTATTTGAGTCGTTAAAGTAGGTAGGAAATATAATTTAATGCATAAGAAAGCCTACTCTCACTAACTCAAGATTAGTTACAAATTCTCACAAAGCTAACTCTACCTAAAAATAAAAAGTTGATACACAAACAAATGCAATGAATTTCTCTAGTTTTAGAACCTCACAAAAGGTTCAGATGGTGGTCTATTTATAGAAGAGGTCTTCAAAAACTATCCAATATATATAGGGAACAAGTATGGAAGCTTTTAGAAAAACTAGTTGTAACAT
Organism: Omphalea diandra; assembly: GCA_949677035.1. Classification (NCBI taxonomy): domain Eukaryota; kingdom Viridiplantae; phylum Streptophyta; class Magnoliopsida; order Malpighiales; family Euphorbiaceae; genus Omphalea; species Omphalea diandra. The sequence goes on along the minus strand of CATIWR010088973.1, from coordinate 1,571 downwards.
AGTGAACAGGCCATTCACATGACCATTGTCAACTTGTCTAGGTCGTTCCCTTAAGCCATTCACTAGTAGCTAGGCTATTCAATTTTTTTGGCCTAAATTTCTTTAATTTTCGTCTTATTGAATAGAACATTCACTTATGTCATTCCAAGACAGGCTAGGTCATTTTCAACTTTTTATCTGACATTCTCCAATTGTCTTCATGGTAAATAGGGTCATTCATTAAATTATTCTTCTCAATAACAAACCTCTAAACAAATAACGAATATAAAAATAAATTATTTAAAAAAAGTGTTTTAAATTCTTTATCTAGCCAAAGTGAATTTTTAACTGATAATATAATAAGAAAACTAATTTAACAAAATTTGCATCAAAACTTAAAAAATATAAAGAAAAGAAACAAAATTAAGTAATCTACACCTATAATCATTACAATTATAGCCCAATTTTTATAATGATCATATAACTTTTTCTTTTATCATTAAAGTCACTAAACTAATATAGGTATTTTAGATAAGCTTTTTTATGAATTTTTTAGTAAAAAAAAAAATTTAGTTACCTCCCAAATTTTTAAAAAATGTTAATTAATTTAGGCCTCCCTATTCTATTATTTAAAGACTATTTAATGTCAAAAAATGAAAAATTCATATTATATATTAAAATACAAATTAATTAAAAAATAATATAATATAATTTTTTGGTCTTTAATAACAATTCTTTTCTTCTCTAATTAATAATTTTTTAATTCTCGTTATTATCTTGAAATCTTCTTTATTCACAGGTTTAATTTTTATCGCACACTAAAATTTAGTTCAATCTTTTTTAGAACTTGTTTAGAAAAAAGAGAAAATTCATCATTATTCTTATCTAAGGTAAAAGTAATTTTAATTTTTCATGTAAAAATAAATATATATTACAGATTTAATCTTCATATATTCACTAAATTATTTTAAAAATATTTTCATCATAAAAATTTTTTCTTACTCTTAACTCAATTTTTAAGGTCAATATTTAGAGAAAATAAATATTTAAATACATTAGGTTGGCATAAAAGATTTATCTTTCAAATATGTGTAAGTGCAATATGAAAATAATATATAATTTTATTATTAGAGAAGTATATTAATAAATATTTAGTAATTCTAATTTTAAAAGTAATTGATACAAAGTTAAATTTTTCAAGAAAATTATTCTTGTAATGATTCAACTATTTTAGAAATAAATTACTAAATCTCAAGTTGAAAAATATAGGAGACTAAATCCTAATGTTGTCCCTAGGCACCAAGAAGGGAGGTTGAATTGGTGAATAAAAATTTCAAAAACAAGGATAAAGGGGAGAAGAAAAGTAGAAGAGAGACAATCAATTTATAATGGTTCGGGTATAATTGACCCTACGTCCACTCCCCAATTAATCAATTGGGTATTTCACTATTTCAATGGTGTTTTCAAGCTCACACCCAACTTATACAACTTGTGTTTTGATGGCTAACACAAAACCTTACAACAATGTGTTTTTTAGGCTAACACAAAACCTCACTCAAGTGTTTCACTAGGCTCACACTTAAGCCTTTCTT
>CATIWR010088965.1:0-19757 GCA_949677035.1 Omphalea diandra | reverse complement strand
GACTTGATGAGCAACCTGCTCAAGATTTCTATAATGACTTTCTCAAGTAAATAATCTGACTTTTTTTATTTTTTTTCCTTATGATGTTTTTGCTTTTTTCCGAGAATTTATAGCGTAAGTAATCAAATGTTGGAACTTATTTATATGTAGTGTGTTAAACTTGCCTTCCCTTGTATTTTCAAAACATCTCTTATCTCTTGTTTTTGAATTTTACGCCCAGCACAAAGATCGAAGCATTAGTGATTATTCCTCTTTGACTCTAAATTTCTTTGCTTTGTAGGGTTAGACCCCTAGAAGCTGGGCATGGATAAGGGCTTATTATTATTATTATTATTATTATTCCTCCTTTCGTCTAAAAATAGGTTTGCTTGTATTTTCACACAAGATTAAAAAATCTAATTAATATACTTGAAATAATTAATTTTACATATATTTTTTAATATAATTTCTATATATTTCAACTAATAGCAGTTCATATTTGTTGATAACAAGGCACATTAATTGGAGGGCATTAGAAATTAAAAAACTAATTATATTCTTAAAAAAATGAACCATAATTTGAGACTGATGGAAAAAAAAAAAAAGTGGATTACAATTTGAGATAGATGAAAAAGAAAGTGAATCTATATTTATGGGATGGATGGAGTATTATTACTGTTCAACTAGATGGGGATTTGTAGATTGTTGTGACAATTTCTTCAAACGTCATCAATAATTATTAAATTTCAAAATTCTGTAAAATTTATACTTAACAATAACACATAAATAGAATTATTACATGATAAATGGTTGTTAAATTTCAAAATTTATAAAATTTTTATTTAATAATAATACACAAAAAGATTTACTATTATATAATAATTCAAGTTTGTTAAAGGCAAAAGATTTTGATTTTTAAATGTTCTCTCATATATTTATCATATCTAAAACTCTATTCATAATAATAATAATAATAATACCAAAAGTCTTAAAGGCGAGTCGAGAATACAAAATTGGTTAGATTAAAATTGATTTTCTCTCCTTATCATTATAGAGAAACAATTAGCTAACTTGTGCATGGTGAGAATTATAACATAAAAATTTTATAAAATTATTTATTAAAAAATCAACTTTTTATTTTTATATTATATTATATTTAATACATAAGAATATCGTAGTGATTTAATTCAAATAAATAATTATTCTTAAATTTTTTAGGCATTTCATTTTTATTTATATGTAATTTTTTATTTTGTATATATTTTTTAGTTAATTATTTTACAATGTTAACCCTTGAGTACTAAAAAAGAAGATTGAATTAGTGAGTAATTAAAAAATAAAAAATGAAAGAGTTAAGAGAAAGAAAAAAAAGATAATTTTACAGTGATTTGAATATAATAAATCCTATATCCATTCCTCAATCTCGATTAGGCATTTCACTATAGCTTTTTTTTTTTACAATGGATTTTCCAAATTCAATCCCAACTTAGTGTCTATGATCAAATCTAACCCTTTACAAGTATTTTTTCATCAACTCACACTTAAATTTATGCAAGAGTTTTTTAAAACTCATTACAAAATTTGTATAAGAGTTTTCTAAAAACTCACTTCCAAACATATACAAAAAAACTCACTTCCAAGCATATACAAAAGCTTTCTAAAACGCACTCTCACATCTAATAGGTGTTTTATGGCTAATACTCAACCATTTGAGTTATCAAAACTCTGACAACAATTCACAAGTATAATTAATGAGTTTATCACTTTAAGAAGTTACAGTGCAAGAGTTTGGATACAAATGAAATTTGTTTAATTGCATTAAATGACTTTGGAGGGATTATTTATAGCTTTCAACCGCCAAATAGTTGTTACAAATGAGCCGTGACTAAATTTATCTTCAGAACAGCTAGAAAATGTGCTTTTAACGAATAGTCAAAGCTGACTTGCGCTTGCTAAGCCTTAATTGCAGACTACATTTTGCGGTATGGACAGATATATAGTGGTCACGATCTTTAAATGTCTGTAATAGCTAGTGACATATGGCACTACATCATAAGTTCTTTAACTACCGATTGGAATATTAGAATGGATTTCATCTATTCAAAGATTGTGGTCACGATGCATGAATACTGATCCTGAATCGCATTATCCTTGATCATGGTCGCGATGTTGCCTACGTACTAGACTATGACTTTGGTGATTTAGCTGCTTGGCCATGATGACCAGTTTTAAAGAGGATTTATTTTTTATTTTTTTTGTGTAAAACTTCCTATATATGATTTTTAACAATGAGAGAGCTCATATTAAGAGAAACCAAAGGTTACACAGGTCACTAAACTCTGAGATTTTAAAATCCTTGCCAAGGAAAACTCAATGGACAAAACCTTAGAAAGAGAAAAGTGTGCAGTCAACAGAGAATAGATTCAATGGTTACACGTAACACATTAGCATAATCTGGGAGAATGAGATCATGAAACCACTGAGAGCATTCATCACCAAAAAGAGAGAGCGCGTTCAAATCTGGCTAATGCATGGGCAACAAAATTAGAAGTGCGACGAATGGCCTTGAAGCTGGGTACCTGAACCTCAGATGCTAAGGATAAAATATCCATTGCTAGTAAACTATCTTTCAATAGTGGAGGAGAAGTAGTAAGCAATGCATAGCTTCTAAACAGTAACAGTCACAGTCAGCCAAACTCAAACCCTCCTGTAGCACCAGTATCGCATTATGGAGAATCGAGTTGCTAGCCCTTTGGCGATGGGCAAGAGACACCATATTTCTACAAACATCATCTCTAATAATAACCCCAATCAAGTAGGTCCCAATATCTTTGTCAAACATGGCATCAACATTTAGTTTGAGAAAGCCTATTGAAGGATGGCGCCAACGCTATCGTGACCGTGCATTTCCAGAAGGTAGCAAGAGAATTGATCAATTTTGTGTCATTGCAAACTGAAAATCCTGCAAATAAGAATGAGCCCTGTCTTTCACAGTTGAAGGAAGCAGAACTGGTCTCCCAAATACTGCATTATTTCGCTGATGCCAAAGAAACCAGCATACCGGCACAAATCTCTCAAACCTATAACAATCCAGTCTTGATCTTGCTAGAGACAATGCATCAAGGGAACGCAGAGGGATTAACTTGGCACTAACGCAGAGAAGCTGTACCTCTCTAGAATATGCACAAGAAAATAATGCATGGATTGTAGTCTTGATAGGATGTCCACAATGACTGCAATTAAATTGACTAGGGACGTGGTGTGCCTACAAATTGAAGAAGGTAAGGATAATGTAGAGACAAACCCTCCATAAAAAGACACGCATTCTAGGAGTTAGAGAAAGATTCCAAACAAACTTCCACCAGCCCTCATACAAGTTGATGCTCGATGAATCCTCCACTTCAAAAAATGAGATGCCCAGATTATATACACTCCTCACCAAATAGTGGTCTTTATTGTCATAATGCCAACAAATCCTATCATTGCATCCAACCCGAGACTGAGAAATCCACAGGATTATATTGACTTCAAAAGGCAAGAAGCTAGCTGTAACTAGCTCCTCATTCCATGATCCATCCTCGTGAAGCAAGCAAGTAACCTTTCATATTGTTAAGCTTTCTAACTTGCTTGTGTTTTGTCGGGTGATTTTCTATCTTTCCACAACTATTGGCAATCTCTTGTTTCAGGTAAGGTTCAGAAGCGCGTTTGGAACACTTTGTTTTATGCTACAGCTTGGAGTATTTGGCTTTAGCGTAATGACATTTTGTTTAATGGGGGCTCTTCATGTGTCGATGTCTGCACTCGGCTTGCTTTGTACAGGGCTCCGTTATAGTTTAGGTCCAAGTGCCTGGCGTTCCCTTATGACTACAATTCCATTTGTGCTTCCTTTATTGGTGTCAAGTTTTGGAGTAGGTGTATTGCTCGTCATAGGCACTTTCTGTTTTAATCTTGCTTGTTTCTTTCTGTTTCCTTCACATAAGTCAAGATTTCCCAGTGTCCTTGATCTTGCCTGTGTTGCTCAGTTCTATGTGGGATTTTTTCGTCACCACTACCTTCCATGTTGGTGATTTTTTTCCCTCACAATTAATAAAATGATTATTATATAAAAAAAACTTTCAAAAGTATAAAGTTCTATGTTGTTAAACTTTTTAAATTATTTTTACGTGAAAAACTTTTTATATACTTAAAATTTTCATATTTTCTTTAGTTAATTGAAAATTAAATATTTAATATTAGCTTACTTACCACATAAAAAATAAAAATATATTATATTTGATGCAAGCCAAGCAACCACCAACTAAGATAAACAATTTGAGTATGATAGTCCAATGAGTGGAGCACGCATGAAGAACTTCAAGAATGATTAAGGAGTGCATGAAGAAGTTAACCAAGTTCATATCAATATTTGTAACTTCAAAAATATTATATTATTAATATAATTGTTATACAAATGGCAAACATTAATCTAAAACTAAATTTGACACTGAAATTAATTATATATATTATTGAAAATATATTTAAAAATATTCATAAAATAAAATATTCATAAAAAATATGCGATTAAATAATATTAATAAAATAAAATATTCATACAAAATATGTGATTAAATAAATAATATTTATTTTTAAAATAGATAATATATGAAAATTATTTTTATCTTGTATTTTTAATTGCTTATTTGTAGTTTATTTAATTATTTTTTATTTTCATTTATATTTTTAGTTAGGTTGTTTTATATGAAAATTTTAATTGCATATATGTCAGAGCAATTAGTTTGACAAATGTTAAATTTTTACTTTAAATAAATAATTAGCTAACAAATGGGGATCACTCATCTAAAATTGTATCTAAGACCATAATATTATGTATTAGTAGATAATTCGCGCTTGCATAGCTATAGTTTAATATATTATTTAAATATATTTAAAATAGTACTAAAATAAAATATTCACACAAAATATGTAATTAAGTAAATAATATTTATTTCAAAATTCATAATATATGAAAAAAAATTAGTTTTATATTTTTTAATTATTAATTTATAGTTTTTATAAATCTTTTTCTACTTAAAATTATTTTGTAATTAAGTAGTGTTATATATGAAAATTCTCATCGCTCATATGTCAAATAGGTAATTTGAGAAATATCAAGTTTTTATCTTAAAATAAACACCTAGCTGACAAATGACAAATCATTCATCTAAAACTGAATTTGATATTAGAATTAATTAATTATATATATATATATTGCTATTGGTTAGAAATTTTAGAATTATGTCATGAAATACTGTTTAACAAAAAAAATTAAATAGTAATATCATTTGCTTCCTAATTCAAAAAGAGTTAAATAGCAAATTTTAGCAAGCCTAAAGTTTCCAATTTAATGATCCTACAATGATCAAATAATTGAGTATGAATTGGTGTCTAAGTAGTTATTTTTAATTATGTAATTCTATATGAAAATTATAATTGCTTATGTGTCAAATAGTTAGTATGATAAATATCAAATTTTATCTCAAATAAAAAATTAACTGATAAATAACAATAACTCATCTAAAACTAAATCTGAAATCCAAATTATATATAAAATACTGACTCATGGACATTGAAATTTTATGATATATTCATTAAATGTTTAATAGTAGTCTTTTATTAATTTATGAAAATATTATAAAATAAAATTAATGAAAATGTTCATATTCTGAAAATATTTCAGCAAGAAAAATGTGGGATTTCTATTAAAAATTCTTAAGTTGGTGGAAATTTATGACAATATTTGTCTCATCCAATAAAATAATGAAAATAGTGTCCTCTAGAGATATTTCAATATACAAATTTAGGATTTCAATCAAAAAATTTAAGTAGGTGAAAATTATTATATTATTTATCTCATCCAATAAATTATGTTTAATTAATTTCTTGAATTTAAGTTACAATGTTATTGTTGCATAAAACTACTTTGATTAAATTAAAATTTATATTTTAATTGCTTCTTTTTTCAGGTAAAAGAATTTAACAAACAATTGTTTTTCCTCATACAACTATTAGCAATATACATATTACAACCTCTAGTGACAATCTTAGTGATAGTTGGATTTTATTCTTTGAGATTATGATATAACATATATATTTGTCTATTTACATTTTTCTATGTTTTGTCTTTTGTATTTATTTTGTAAAATAAAAATTATAAAAAATAATTCCAAAAATAAGTAATTAAAAATTATTTTACAATTTTACATATTTCGGTAATTTATAATATATATCTTCCTGCCAATAGTTGATAGGTAATTTTAGATTATATAGTTTGAGGATGTAGATTACTCTAGAATAAATTTGTGAGTAAATTGTCTGCATTAGTTGATAATTTTTCTTTGTTCTTAAAAACCATCACCTGTTCATATATAATTTATGAAAATACAACTCATTTTTTTTTTTTGTTACAAGAATAATGATTAATTATTAATAAGAGAGGAAGTGTTACAATCAAATATGAAAAAACGAAATAAATTAATTGAAAATTAAATTATTTAAACACTATATTATTATGTGTGAAAATTAAACTAAAAATAATTTTGACTTTGAGTATTTTTTTCAAGGCAAAGCTTTTGAACACCAGATGGAAGGCATGGTGGTACTAAGAGCATCTCGAACAAAATTTTTTACTTTAAAGAGTCAATTTAAAAAAATATTTTTAGATATACTTTATTTTTTTATTTTAAATTAGAAAGTTAGTTTGACTCTCTATATGTCAAAATAGTCAAATTTCATTCTAATTCTAATTGTCATTAAAATATTTTAATTTCCTATACAAGATATTAATTGAAATCTATCAATTTTTGTTTTGTTTATTAGAAAATGTTAATCTCTCATTTCACAATAGACATTTGATTTTATTAAGCATTAATATTTATTAGATAAAGCAAATGGAGATTAAAAGTATCAAGAGTCTACTAGAGTTATACAATTTTTTTCACTTTTTATATTTAAAGATTCTTTAAAATACTTTTTGTATGCAAAAAATGTTATTTAGAATAAAAATTACTATTGGAGATGCTCTAATGTTATATAAACTCACTTCATTTAGTCCATTTTTTCTTTTTATGCCTTTAATATAGTGCTTAAATTCTAATTCTTTTCAATATGTATTTAATATCTATATTTAATATTTTTAAAATTAGATCAGCAATTAAATCAAGTTAATAGTTAATTCATAGTTTTATCGGTCCAATTTAATTATATAAAAACATTATGTGTAAAAGTATAATATTATACATAAAAATAAAAAAACACTAGTAAAATATTAATAAAGATAATAAAAAGTATAAGAAATTGTAAAAAAATTGAAAATATTGAATCATCTAGAATTTAACAAAAAATACAATCTTTATGCCTTTTAAAATTCGTAATTAAATCGATTCAATTTAGTAGTTAATTTATTTTGTTTAATTTGATCAATTTTCATTTATTAAACTTTAAATCTTTAATAGAATAAATTTATTTGCGAATTTCTAGTTCAACCCGTTGGATTCAGTTCTCAAAAATGCTACTCACATCTAAGCAAAATGTAATATTTGATTAAATAAATAGCACTTAATGCAAAAGCAAACTACTGAAGAGCTGTATCGGATTGCTGGTTGTTTAAGCTTGAGGATAGCAAGTGCTGAGGACCGTCCAATAATTCTCCCTATATTTTATACCACCGTTTGTGATTCACCAGTAAGTCAACGTGCTCGCTTCTCCTTCTCTGCGTGGAACTGCAAGCAGCCATGTGTTCCAACCTCCAATTCATTCAAATATTCTCTTCACAAATTCCCAAAAAAATAATATTGAATTGATAACGACAGGAAGATAGATTGAAAAATGGGCTTTTTTTTTTAATTATTGAACAAGTGTCCTACGCAACTTATTCACGCGCGTTCATGGAAATTTGATATCCATTCGCGGTCCAGAAATTTTGATCACACGTTTCCAAAGCATGCCCTTTTACATTTCTTCTTTTGGAATGAGTCTTGAAATCATTCCATTTCATTGTTCTTGCTAAAAAGAAGCAGTTTTTTTTTCCATCATTTCTTCTGTAAGTACCCACTTCTTGTTCATTTTCTTATCCTGTTCCTTTGGTTTTTATTATTTGTAATGAATTAGCAAAATAGTTAAAGATTTCTCCTTTTGGCAATTTGGGTCATTTCAGTTATTTCTAATTATCATTTTATAAAAGCAAGAATCTTCATTGAATATTGATGAGGAATCAAGAAAAGAGTAGAGGTAACATTTGTGATTTCTTTTATCAGGATGCTGCTATTGGTTGACTCTGATTCTACCACCTTGAATTACTGGTTGAATTGGAGGGTGTTGCTATGTGCAATCTGGGTTTTCATCCCTATGATTGTTGCTGTATTCATTATTTGGAAACATGAAGGTAAAGGTTTGGATCATTTGAAATCTTTCAGAGGAAAAACGCAGCAAGAGGTAGATTATCACTCTTTCTATGAAGATGGAGCTTGGAGGCCATGTCTTGACCAAATTCACCCCATTTGGTTATTGACTTATCGACTTATTGTTTTCTCTCTGCTTCTGGTGTCCCTCATTGCCAAAGTTTCTGTTAATGGATTTGGCATGTTTTACTACTACACTCAGTATGCTATCTCTTCTCTAAGTAGAATAGAATTTGAAATTTCTCCCTATGGAAGGCACAAATTGAAATTTGTCTTTATGATAAATATGGTAGAAGTGTGCTTGTGCTTCTATGTCAATTATCAAATAGCTTTGCCCTTGTTTTAAGTACTTTTGGCAATTGATGTTTCATGCAGTTTCTGAACTTAAAATAATTAGAATGTCACGTTATTGAAATGAACTGTGTAATTCATTGACTAACCTAAATGTTCCTCCATATGAGTTGCGATTATATGCCCTTTATGAGATCATTGGACACCTCGTTTTATAACATTAAGTTGAACTGAGTTTCTTTCTCATCCAGGACCATAGGTTCCCCAAATTTCAGGCACCTGTGTTATTTAAGTTCCAGATTCCCAACTGATTTTGAAACACATTTATTAAATTCTAACTTCAGCTTTTGTAATGCTTTTGGGTGTTGAACAGGTGGACTTTTACGTCTGTTACCATTTATTTTGGGGTATGTTTTGTCCTTCTCTGCACCCTCCCTTTTGTTGAACTCCCTAGATTATTAATTGAATATGTCATCCATATATATGTAGATATTGTTGCTGCAATAGTCATGGATGCAGTCCACTTCTGAACAACTTTTGCTTTTGTTGGAAGTATGTTATTGCGTCATTGTGCAGTTTGTTAACTCATGTTCGTTTGGGTTTCAACTTGATTTGTAGATTGGATTACTACTATCCATCTGTGGGTGTTGCCGGTATCACAAAATGAACAGGACAGTATCTAATAACCAGGTTGTGGCCGACACAGAGCAAGGTTATCACGTGCCTTTGATACACTGGCAAAGGATTGAAGTGAGAAAACTTGCAAACTCTGAAGAAGTTTGTGTGTCTCAATCAGCAAGCATTTCTAATTTTATCTTTCAAGTGTTATTCCAGGTACATTCTTTTAAAATACAGAACAGCTTTGATGCTATGAAGACATAGGGGCTTTTTAAATGGCTTGGGTCTGAATGTTCAAATGGCTAGGAGTAAATTTATCAATCAGATAATTTTACCTCTTTTTCCATGTTTGCAAGATTCCAACATTCTCTTTGTTTTATTTTCCCAGTTCTGTATGTTTTCCTACATTCTGTCTTAAAGCCCAGTAGTTCATCAAGCATGTATACTTTCACTAGAAAGCTGGTTTTGACAGACCTTACTCCTGATCATTAACAGAACAATTTTTTTTACTGATGGATACGACACAAACTATTCAGTGTCTCTGAATCTCCTAGCCATCATAAATTTTAGCTACTTCTAATAATAATATATGTAGCTATAGGGTGCAATTAATTTTGACTTCAAATGGTCTATCTCTTAAATCATTTATCTCCTGGACTTGCATTGCATAGTGAAAAACTTAAAGAAAGCATGTCATTGTAATATCACTTGTTTCTATGTTTATTTGTTATCTTACAATTTCCCTATGTTTGATCTGTCATAAACAGATGAATGCTGGGGCAGTGATGCTTACTGATAGTGTTTATTGGGCCATTATTTTTCCATTTCTTACCATCAAGGATTACAATCTCAATATGGTGAGTAACAAATTTTAAACGTGATTGTGTTTGTTGTGCCATCATTTAACCATTTTTTACCATCAAAGATTGCAATCTGAATGGCGCCAGGAACAGATATTCTAAATCTGCCAATGATTTCCTTTACTAGTTACTGCCTCTGGATCTATCTGTAGGTGCACCTGATCTGAGCTAAATCTGACTCTCTTCTTGCTTCAGTACGTTATCAGGCATTGGAAGTGTTATTGATTGGTGTCTGAACATGTCTAAGTCTTTCTGGAGATTTAATGATGTTAGGGTCCGGTTTGCTAGGTATACATTTCAAATGGATGAGGATTTGGATTTTCGCTTCAAATGAATAATAATAAAAAAAAAAAAAAATTTGACATGATATCAAGTCAAATCTACCTTTATCTCAAATCACTATCTATCCCAATGAAAACTTGGATGATAAAAGTGCTCTAATTCAGGTTGCTGCTATAAACATTCATGTAGATATAATTCCTGTTTATAAGCATTTTGCCCCATGGCTTCAGTTATAAAGTTCTTTTAGTTATTTCCTATATCAATACTCGTCACCCCTGGCAGGGCTTTGGAAGGCAGCATTATCCCTTAGGTCGCAATTAGCCAAAATATGCACTTGGGTAATTGATTCATGTCTTGCTTCATTGAGGTTTTCTTAAGCAGTTAAGGGCTTAGGCTTCTGATTACTAACAAAAAGAGGGAGCTAAGACTGGGAGTTACAGCCTGTGCCATTATGTACTATTCTTTGGGTTCTTCAAGTATTAATAATATGGGGCAGTATTGTTACTCAGTGCTTTTTTAACTCCATTGCATGATTTTGTTTATTGTTCTTAATTTGGGAGCCGTACTGGACAGGGTTTTGCCCTTCTCTTGGACAAAGAGATATTGCAGTTTTCATAATGGTGCAACATGTCACCTTGCAATTTTCCTTCTTGAACTTGTACAACGAACAGTCACTTGAACTTGATACGTAGAATAGCGTAATCTGGCAACTTTTAGTCTAAAGGAAAAGTAAGCTTTTGTATTGGATTTGGCATCTTAATGTCTAATAAGAATAACAGAATAATATCAGTACTCTTGCATTTTCTTCATTCTTGCCCTACAAATTAAATATTAATTTCTGTAATTTGTTCTTCCTCAGTGTTGAAATATCACATACACATGAACATGTGAATGTCTTTGTATCGTAGAAAGATTAGCTGATGTTGTGCTCAAAAAGACTTTGGTCTTGTTGAGCATGCCTAACCTTGGAACAGGTCTAGATGACTTCACTGTATTGCATGCATTTGTTATCTTGTCTTTTGTGGTTAAGAGGTTCAACAAATTGCGCATACAGAAAATATGTGATGAAATGAATTCCTAGCTGTGATACTTATATTTCTGCTCATCTTGCTTATTTGTTTTGTTTATTTTGCTTGGCCATCTCTTTAAATTTCTTTTTTTTCCTGATGTGGTCTAATGTGTCTTATTGGCTATATCCTCAATCGTGTCAGATGACAGTGAATATGCATTCACTGAATGCTGTTGTATTGCTTGGTGATACAGCTTTGAATTGCCTGGTAAATTGATAGTTTCTATCTTTCTCTCTTTCCTTGCATTATTTTGTCATTATCTTTGAATCATCTCTGTTTACTCCTTCTCAGCCATTTCCTTGGTTTCGGGTATCTTACTTCATTCTGTGGACGGGTGTTTTTGTCATTTTCCAGTGGATTATTCATGCTTGTGTATCAATTTGGTAATGTTTTGTTTCCTTTTTCTCTTGCCTCATCTTCATATTTGTTTGCCTCACTAATACTTCTGTATGTTGATGCTTCAGGTGGCCATATCCTTTTCTTGACTTGTCATCACCTTATGCTCCCTTATGGTTTGTACCTCAAACATCTCATTTATGTTCTGCCATGAAATTTTTCTTTTAATTTATTCTTTATTATATTTCTGCTGAAAATATATATGGACAGATTATCAGAGAACAGGAGACATCTAATTTGTAAAATAAGACCAATTATTCCCATTTTATCTTGTTTGGATTGTTTCTCTTGTACTAAGTCTGGATAGTTGGACTTTGTACAGTTTTTGGTAAATGATATATATTTATATTTTTTTAAAAAAAAAACTAGAAATCATAGCCTAGAAAGCCATTTGAAACTAAGTTGTATGACCATGAGTTTTCTTTTTGTTTCTTGTTTTTTTCAAGGTCGCACTTCTCTTTTCTAATTTTTCTTCTTTCCTTGACCTCAATGTATAGGCATTTTACATTACATGTAAATTTTGATCTCTTCCTTTAACATGGATTTCCAGGTATCTACTGATGGGATTGATGCATTTACCGTGCTATGGTTTCTTCATGCTAATTGCCAAAGTGAAACATAGCCTATTATTGAAATGGTTCCCTCAGTCGTATAGATGTCCAAGATGAAGAATATGAAAATAGTTGCAAACTTTCCTAATGCCAAAATGCATTTGGGGCTCTATCAAAATCATGCTCAAGTTAACCTGGTTGCAGGCATGATGGTTGAAAATACAGGTGGTTCAGACCAGGTAGTATAATAGTGTTCTACATTACAGAAACATTCCACATTGTTCCGACAAAACACAGTAAGATATGGAGGAGAGATTTAGTAACTGCACTAAGTACAGGTTTAGAGCTAACCACTAATTATCATAACCAGGCTGCTGATTCTTCCACTATCTTGGAAGCCATTGATTGTTAAACATTTGATCTCTTTGAATGTGTAACAGATATTATAAACTTTCTGTTTTATTGTTCATCTGTATCAAGTTAATCAGGCTTATCATAAGTGAATTCATATAAGAGAAAGGCATGGTTCATGGGCTACTGAGTTATAAATGCTGGACAAAAACCTTAGCGGATAGGTCTTCAGCTAAGGGAGAAAGAACAAGGAGGCAAAATGGCAATAGAACATAATTAGCAGACCTAAACCAGTTACATTATTGGGATGATTTTCTCTTCTTTTTATTACATTGAAAATCAACATTTTCAGGGACTGGTGTGAATGCATATAGAGTATGTGAGAGATATAAGAGTGCCAAATTGACTTCTAGTGCATGCGCAAGAAGTCAACTGATAGAACTAAGTTTCTCCACCCAACAGGTTTCCTGATAATGAGCTAAAGCATGATCATAGGCACTCATTCTGTATTAATATTAACAGTGCTCTGATATGTGAAGTATGTGTTTTGACTTTACGAGTGGAAGTAAGTGTAACATATGGTAAGGTTAATTGCAGATATGGATTCTGAACTAACCCAAAAACAATCAGACACAACTCATTATAAACGCCTTTACTGAGCGACAGATGATAAAAGTCTTCAAAGGGCCCTGATGGGTCACGCCATCGTCCCAAGTCAGTAAAGGTGGTTACGGACCAGATGTTCGATTATATCACTATTTTTTTATTTGATTCAAATATAACGGATAAATATTTAAAGAAACTTTAAATCACTTTAAAAAAAAAATCAGAAACCTAAATTAATCTAAAAATATTGGATATTCACGTAATTGGATTATCAATATTAATTAATTGATTACCTTAATTTTTTTAGATTATATTTTAAAATATAAATTAATTTGTGTGTGTGTGTATATATATATATATATATATATATCTAGTGGAATAAAAAATAAATTAATGAAATTATTTTTCATAATAAATACACATGTTTAAGTAACAAATAGTAAATAATGATAAAATATTATCTCTAAAAAAATTCAATGACATTATTTTTTTAATGTTTCAAAAATAATGAAAATAAATTTTTATTATAATAAATTCAATAATAATAGAATTTTGAATATATAAATTTCATTTTTTTTATTAATCTAACTTCTAATAAGTTGTTGAAGATGGATGTTTCGCTAAATTAATTAAACTTCTTTATTACATGAAGAGAAAATAATTATCTTTAAATTTGTCTATAATAAATTAATAATATAAATTAAGATTATAAATAACATATAAATAAAAATAAAAAAATAATTAATAATATTACTATATTTCATCTCTTAATTATTATTATTATAGGTACACACACAAATTGGTCGTGTAATAACCATTTTCATTTACTAATCATGGCATTCATATCTAAAAAGTTATATATATATATATATAGAGGCTTTTAATGTACACACATGTTAACCAATTTAATGTTAGTAATCAAAAATTGATGTTTATCTAGGTATATGTATATAATACAATGAGAGAGAGAGTTGGAATTTAGCCGACGACTTGTGCTTCATGTGTCTATATGTAAAATTTTATACTCCAAGGTACCCAAACCTTATGTTTTAGTATTTGAAAAATATAATTGCGATTTGATGAATCATAACTCAATAAATAAAAACAATAATAAAATTCTTATGGCATAACTAATAATCAAATATCATCATAATACATTACAAGTATAAGAATTGACTATGCAAATGCAAATACAATGATTGATTTTGTCGCGATCTTGAAAGACAAACACTACTTCTGGGAATTCATGTAATTCAAGTGACATTTGATTTTGTTGGCCAACATATAACAGGTGAATCATTTGATCAATAACATATGTCAATAAGACATATTGGTCCCTTTTTCAAGTGATTTATAAGTGTTTGACAAGCCAGTCACAACATCATTTTAGTTTCATATGCAAGTGTTCATTCACAATGGTATACGAAGTGATCATTAAAATCATATAATTTTCACTTAACTTGTATTCACATGTAAAATATCATAATTCAATCACATATACACGTAATAGAACACACACCATATCATAAAATCATCACACATACATATTAGAATCCAATTATGGTTTTACTCACCTTTGATGCAATCAACGTTTATGGTAGGTTTGAACCTCTCTCTTAGGCTTCCTCAATATGTTGAGATCCTAACATTTGATACATATATCATTATAAAATGTCAAAATGAGTTTACATGCATGGTATGCAACTACAATCATGTTCCAAGCAAATGGACCTAATATTTAAGTTTATTATTCTTGTATGGTAGTCTAATCTTACTGCACTCTCACTACAATAACTCTTGATATATTTATTCAACTAACTTTATTCTTTTTTACATAAACTAGACACATAATTATATAACATATTAAAAATTCAAGTCAATATAAGGCCTATAGAAAATATGATAAATTTTTGAATTCTATCCTATTTCGATATGATCTTAGTCTAATAAGATCTTACAATCTTGGACATATCTCAAATTTTACAAATATAATTGTAAAACTACTTGACCAATAATTACAAACACATAAAGGAACATTTTTCATATTTTACACATTGTCTAATTCAGTGTATAAAGTTATCAAATAAATGGTCAATTTCAGGGTGAGTATGTTTCAACACATTAAGAATCAATCACAATGAAGGTCTCATCAACCATGATATATTCGACAAAACTATTTTACAAACATATATATTATACATAAATCTACAGCTTTTGAGTTTAAAATATCATCAAATTCTCATTCTATGACCATCAAATTCTTGAATAACAAAACAAAGAGATTGAGCGGATTTCATCAAGTTCAGAGTCAATCATAATCAAAGAGTAATATCTATTTCCACATAACAAATTAAGAAAAACTATTTTACAAAAATTTAGAAGGGATATAACCCTATAAATTTCATATTTTGCATTTTGTCTAGATCAATACATAAGGTCATCAAAATATATGAAAATAGCCAGACTGAGGAGATTTTAGTAGGTTGTGAACCTGCCTTAATGAAGGAATCATAGCTCTTAAACACATCAAATTAAGCAAAAATGTTTTACATGCATTTAGATGGGGTTGCATGTCTTACACTTTCCCTAATTCATCTTCTAAGGCTATAAAATTGTGGGTGAAAAAATCTACTCTAACAACAAAACCAACACAATCAGCTCAGATTCTCTTGTGCTTCAACTTCCATACATGAACTCTCAAATACTTCATAATTCTTACTAATTATATATGTTTAACATGTCATGAGGAAGAAATTTCATATGGAAAGAAGATAAAATCACTTACCACTTTTTTGAAAACTAGAAAAGTTTAGGATTTCTTTCTAACTAGGTTACTTTTCTTCCTCCTCTTCTTCTTCTTCTCTTCCTTTCTTTCTTTATTTTTTAGCTCTCTTCCTTTTTTTGCACCCCCTCACGTTTTTTACCTCTCAAATATGCTCTAAAGGAAGAAAAATTTAGTTTATATACCTACTCTAATATGACAAAATCATGGTGTCTCACTACCATTAATTGGAAGTTCAATATTCTTCTTTTAGTCCATTTTCTTTGCTTGTTTATCACCTTTATCCATCTATTAATTCTTATATGCTCCTTATACTTTTAAATATACTCTAAAATGTCATTATTTATGATGTTATAACATGCACACAATATAAGATAATTTTCCTTACAACAATACAAATATCACATCTATGTTCAAGTGCCCCAAATGCAATGGTGCAAAGGTCATTGTCATGTTTATCAAATTCACATATTGAAATGATCATTTATCCAATATATATGTTCATATGGAATTGTAAATAATTTATGCAATGAATATATTTATGTCAGAATGTTAATGAATGAAAATATAGATGTTATAGGTCGAAAATCCAATGGATTTTAAAATTTTCAATTCAAATCGATCTACTTTTATTAATTTTGTCTATTTTTTTTAATAACTGAATAATCTAAATTGAAATAAAAATAAAAATTTATACATATGATTCAAAAATCAAATTAAAATTTATAAATTTTAACTTCAACTTTACATCTTTTTAAATAATCTTATCGACAACCGAAACCAACGCTCCCTCTCTCTCTCTCTCTCTCTCTCTCTCTCTCTCTGCCGCCAGCATTTTGCGTCTTCAAATTTTGCTAACCAAGAACGACAACAATTTTCAAACATCGACTGACATGATGACGTTAGAGGAGAGAAACTACCATAAGACTCCAAGAGAGTCCACGCCTATATTGCATTGTCGGTCAACGAATTTTGGAAGGCACAATTGACAGTTAAAGTAGACTTCATTGAATAATACAAATAGACCATAGTACGCTTCACTTAACCTACATTAATAAAATTCAAGTGGCCATTGCCAACTTCAGTTTGCTTCTTCTTCCATTTCTAATAGGAACACAATTTTCCGATCTATCATTGACAAGAATTTACACAATCATTCAAGCACTTATGATAGATCGAAACTCACTAGAAATCACACCAAAACATGTAATTTAAACTTATTAAGGCAACATAAAACAAACACAGACAAGAATGTTATTTATTTATTACAAGACTTGTCAACGAGATAGCTCAACTCCTCAAAAGCTTAAGCCTAGGCAACAGCTCCAGCTTCCGTGAGCAGAGGAACCAGCTTGCCTTCCTTATGCATGCCTGTTGTTGCTGCAACACAGTACACAAAACAAACCGATTAATAACAGGAAATCCCAACGATAATAAAACAATGAAAAACAAAGTTAATATGAGCGCTAAGTAATATGAAAACAGAGACGCGAGAAAACTGGAAAACAGAAAATGTCCCACGGAAAATAACATTTTATAAAATGTAGGTGGAAAAATGTGAAAAAACAAAGTTTCTGAAACGCGAAAATATGCCGGAAATATGAAAACATGACCCAACTGAAATGTTCATGCAATATAGTTTGCGAGAGAAGTGAGGAAGTTAGAGGCGTACTGTCACAGCCACCGATGTGCTTCCCACCAATGAAAACATTGGGTACAGTACGTTGCCCAGTCCACTCTAGCAATGCTGATTGTATATCACTTCCATCACCTTCAGAACATAAACATGACTGAGAATCACAAGTAATTTATCCTTTATCTTCTCTTTTTAAATAGTTATATGGTAAACGGATAATACACAGGACATCAGTCATAAAAACAAACAAGATAACAGAAATTCGATCTCACATGATGTGTTGCGCTGATCTATTAATCAACGGGTAAGTACGAGATAACAGAAATTAAATGACTAGAAATCCAGTGTCTCTTGAAACTCAAAATATATATTTGCATCAATGAGCCTTTGCTTTAGTAATACTGTCGTGCAAAATTGCAAGTTAAAATCAAGTTAGAGCCTAAATAGCAACACATAAATCAGAATTACGCATCACCCACAAACAAATAACAACATAGATATATGATAATTCAAATTCCAATTCTATATAACTATAAAACAAAATAGACAAAAAAAAAATCTCAAGATATACTAAGGAACCAAACAGTACATACCCTCGGTATCAAGCTCGACGACCTTCTATTTTGCGCCCAGCTGATCAAAAAGCTTCTTCACGCTGGTGCAAAAAGGGCAGAACGTCTTGCTACAATATAACAAAATGCCAATAAATATCAAAAACCAAACCAAACGGAATTAAAACAAAACAAAGCAGAAAATTGATAGAAGTTGAACCTAAATACGACGACAGAGTTGGAAGATACGAGCTCCTTCGCCTTTTCCATCGCCATCTCTCGATTCACTAACCCTAGACGCGAAACTTAATTATATCAAAGAGATGATGGTGTACAATAGCGTTCCGATATTACGTGTGACGATGGGTCGCCGACAATCAATGAAAAAGATCTGGACCGCTCGTTTGGAAGATGCTTTATTTAATAATATCAGCTGGCCTCGTGGTAAGTGAGATTGATCCCCCTCGATATTACGTTGTTGTGATTAGGGCAATTTTTTAGATTTAATTAATAATTTTATTAATATATATAATTATTTATTATTTAAATAATATATTTATTTTAATAAATTATTATAAATAATAAAATTATATATATATAATTTAAAATTTTATATTACGATATAATATTATAATAGTACATATAATTCCTACAATAACTATCAACAAATATAATTTATATGAGTTAAATACACCGAGTTTTAAGTTTTACACTATTATATTATTTAGTTTTTTATTTTTTAAGATTATATTAAAGATTTTCATATTTTAATTCTATTAACATTTTGTTCCTTTTGTCAAATTTTCTGTTAAATCAGTCTAAAAAGATTATAATGCTCTTCATTCTCAATCAAATTTTCGATTCTTATAAACATAAACACTAAATAAAAAAAAATATCAAAATCAAAACCTAAAAAACCCAAATTCATCTTTTTCCAAATTCATGAACAACCCAAATTCATTTTCAATCGAAAATAAACAAAATCAAAACCCAAATTTCAAAATCAAAATTAAAACCCATAATCAAGAAACTTCAAGATGTGAAAATGAGAAAAAAAAAAGTGAATCTCATAAATTGATTTACAAGATCAATTCACAAAAATCTAAAACAAAAACAACAAAAGCAATCGAAAATCGAAAACAAATAGATCAAACTCAATGCAACAAACTCAGAAAATAAAATTGAAAACAAACTTAACTCAAAAACCCAATGTTACATGAGAATCAAAATTAAAAAAAAATCAAAAGCAAACCCATAAATTTCCAACAACAATCGAAAACAAAATCCATCAAACTCAACCTATCAATTTCCAATAACAATATGGATCGAATTCCAACTCAAATATGAGC
>CATIWR010088961.1:0-31223 GCA_949677035.1 Omphalea diandra | reverse complement strand
TATATATATATATATATATATATATATATATAGGATCCATATTGTATCAAAGTACTATTTCTAAACTATTTCTTGTTGATATTATATTAAGACTAGACACTAACAAAAATCATTAGACTAATATATGTTATGTTCTTTTTTGGATGGCCAAGAAAGTAAATAATCACATAAGTTTAACTGTAGAGACGCTTAGAACTAATATGTAAGTATTTATTGGAAAATAAGTTCACTGAAAATCCACAAAGGGAATTTAATATGGAATATTATCTATGTGTCTATAAAAATCTCTAATAATTGTTTAAGCGATCCTTAGACTTGAAAATCATCATAATTATTTCAGCATAATCCATAATAAAGTATACTTTGCATATAATATAAACTAAGTGGAAATAGATTAGTGATCAATAGATGATTCATTGACATAAGATAGTTAGGAAAATATTTCACTTATTCTTTCTAGCATTAACTATGAAATTTAGTTAGAAAATTATCTTATAAATTGATCATTAAAGTTAATAACTAATTAAAGAACTAAATATAATCAAATAAAAATAATGAAGATATAAATCCTTACTCTATGTTTTGTTTGGGATGTTAGGGAAAAAAACCAAGAATTGAATGACACTAAAAACCTACTATAAAGCTTGTCAAACCACATTTGATATTTCTAATATTTGAGTGGTTATGATATATATAAACACAAAGTAAAAATTAGTCAAAATGATGATGTGGCAACTCATTGTTAGTAATTTTATTCAACTCATCTATTATCATTGTTTTGATACATTCATTTATTTTTAGCATTTAAGTCTTGCAATAAATAAAAAGTTAATGAATGTTAATTAGGTTATTATATTGATAATAATATAATTAACTATCAAATTTAATTTTTTATTTTTGTTTACTTATTTGAATTCAATTATCACGTATTTATTATATTGTAATAAAAGTTCATAACCTAAAATTTAATCTTATTTATTTATATAAAAATGAAATATTTATATATTAATAAATAATATAAAAAAAGCAATCAAAACTCCATAATTTTATTATTAATACAATAACAATACTATGTACCAAAATAATAAATAGATATTAAAAAATAAATACTACACTCTAAATATTAAAAAATATGCTAAAATTTCATTATAATAAATGTATTATTAACATTAAATTTTTTATTTTAATAGCATTTCATAAATATAATAAATAATAGCATCACTAAAAAAATATATAATTTCACTTCAAACTCTAAAAAAATTCAAAAATATTTTAAAACCGTGTGAAATATGAAATACCGACTAGTTTCTAATATTTGGGGGTTATGAGAGAGATTACTAGATGTGAGTAATGACTCATATTTAATGCCAACATATTAAAACATTTAAATCCAAACTAAATATTAGAATTATGACTCATATTTAATGCCAACATATTATGAATCTAAAAGTCATACAAAATAAAAATTTCATAAGAAATTAAAATGAGATTAAGTTTTATCTTAATTGAAAGATGCTTTTTTAATTTAAAGGACTTAATTATAAGTACTTAAAAAGTTTAAGAATCAAATTATAATTTGACTTAAGAAAGCTCATAAACTGAATCATATTAGAAAAATGAGCATGAGTGGCCTTGGTAACAAACTTTATGAGAAGTTCACACTCCTTTGTTCACTCCCTTTTTACGTCCTCTCTTCCTTTTTTTTTTTTTTTTTTTTTGGTGTTAAGCAAATTATAGAGAAATGATTTTTTCCTTGATTTTCTTATGCATTACCTTTAAAGGCCAAATACCTAGATGGCTATGGTTTTCAAAAATCAACTGGATAGTGAAGTTTAAAGATTATTCTTCAAATGGCAAAAGTAAGCTTCATGAACACTTAGGTTAGGATGTAATTATATTAAAGTAAGGAAAGCAAATCTACTCTAAGTTAATCTAGTCTTAAGCTAAAGAGAGGAAAAAAAAAAAAAAAGAATTGTGTTCTTTTATTGATGAGAGTTCCCTTATCCTTCTTAGTTAAGTCTATTCAAGAGAATAATACAATATAAGCCATTATCTTTTATTGGGCACTTTGAAAAGTCCCTCTAATAATACTTTAGACCATAGGCATATTCCTTTTTTATGCCAAACACATTACTTCTTTATTAATGATGCAAGCTTGATGGGTGAATGATGACTAATGGAAATATGCTATTAAAATCTTATGCCATTCCTTTTACTTTGTCATGTCATGACCTCTTTTTCAATAAGAAAGACCTAAATTTAAGAAGTACCAAACATGCCAAGGTCATATGAGCATGTGAAGAGTTATGATGGGCTATCTTAAGGGAGGTTGGACATCTTTCTTTGCTTTAGCCAAAGGGATTGTATTCAACATTGGAGTTGTAAAGCTTCCTCTTACAAAATTGGTTTGGCATGGCACTAGAGGTTGTATAAAGTCTAGAATGCTATAAGTAAAGGTAAAAAGAGCAATCCTAGTATGAGGGACTAATTTTAAATTTCCTTCTTACTTTAGGTTCTCAAATCTTAGATAGTGTATTATGTATCCTTTTATTATAATAGCCTTTAGTATGGATGCCTCTGTTAGGGTCTTATTATAATGAATAACCCTTTTTAGGTCATTTTAAGTCTTACGATTCACTTTCCCTTCTTAGTGATTGCATTACGTCATTTAGCATACTTTGGGTATTGTAAAGCTTTTAACATTTTCTTAAAGAAGTTATCATTTAAAACTCTCATTTATGTTAAACCTTTTTTCTTTTGCCCTTAGAGTGTCAAGAATGACTTAAAGGAGGTTTTACCTATGATAAGGTTTTAGTACATGAATTTTCCTTTAAAAAACCCGATGCATAGGTCACATCCTTTTAAATAAAAACATGCATTCGACCTTTAAGAGAGATATATTAGGCATTAATTCTTCTTAAAAACACTAGATATTAAATGTGAGAAGTGATTCATTATTTGTTGGGTTTCATTATGAAGGGTTGGTGATGGGAAAATTTAAGGCTAAACCCTTTTGGAAAGCATCGAAACATCATCACTCATATAAAAGCTTATATTTTCCTAAAGTCTCTTATTTTAAAGGTTTCAAACCTATTTTTATATGTCTTTAATGTCACAAATAACTATTGTGTAAGTCCTATATATAATTCTTTTAGAAAATTAACCTTTTTTTTTTGTAGAACCCTTTTTTATGAAAGCCTTATGGTGAGTTCACCAATAAAGCAACTAGGCCTTTGGAAGTTAATTGAAGGGAAATGAAAGGACACATCATATTTATCTAAAATAAAGGTGTCAATTTTTATCCAATTCAAAAATCCAACTTAAACCCATAATAGAAAGTGATCCAAACTCGATTTGATCTCAAAGAAAATCCAAAATGATAAAAACTTGAAATGACTTAGAAAATATTAAGTTAAATCTTATTTGACCCTACCTCGATCTATGGGTCAATTTGAATTAGCTCAATCTTGATCTGGCTTGCAGATTGACTCAAAATGACCTAATTTAAATTATTAACAATATTTAAAATTCTAATAATATTATTTATTTAAAATTTAAAATTATGAGTGCCATAATTTGAAATCCATACAATGACTCAAGATTTACTTGAATTTCGTTATGCACCTTGACCTGATGAACCGATCCGTATTTGCTTGCAACCTAAAGTTACCTAACTTAAAATCCACCTAAAAAATAGATGTAATCTAAAGTTGAGTCAATCAAATATAACCTAACCCATTTTCCATCCCTAATCCAAAGTGCTAGAAATCATGGATCATCACTTAGGTATTAGCCCTTCCAAGGTAAGACTTTATGCTTAGTTATTTGGTAAAAGACCCTGTAAATGATTCCATTACCTTTTGGAGTTGCATGAAAAGGTATAATAGTCACAAATTAGCTATATTTAATCTTTATAAGGATTTTAGATTGTTGGAATTTGAGGCACATCATTTTAGAATAGGCCTTTCTAAGTAAGGTCAATGATAACCATTTTTAATATCATTTTTCACTTCATTAAAGATGAAGATCCTGTATTAGAATTTAATGCCACCAAGAGTTGCTTAGATGGGGATGGTAACTATCATTAGCTATTTCAAAGCCTTATAAGAGATAAAAAAAATGTTAGAATTCAAATTGCATCATCCTATAATAGAGCTCTCTAAGGTAAGGTTCTATGATAGTCATTTTCCTAATAAAAAGGAAACCTATTATAGGAGAACAATAAAATAGTGATGAAATTAAGCAATGACTTTATGTCCATCACTTATTATTGATGCAACACTGACATAAAGAGGGATTATAATCACTGTAAAAATCTAAAGACCAATTAAAGATGGTTTTAAAATGGATTATATAGTGTAGGACTATGTAGAGCCAAATTTTAATGCAACATTTAGTAATGAAATACCATTGGACCAAACATAAAATTTAAGGATGTAATTTATTTTATCACTAAAATGATGGCATAAACATGCTCTATTATTGTGAAAAAAATTAGCAACAAAAAAATCTATTGCTAAAAGAGCGATGAACACTTTTTTAAATAATATGATATTAATTTATTACTATTTAAAACCTAAAACTTGAGCACATCGTCTTTTCCCCTTATCCGTTTTCCTTTTCTCTCTCTCTTCCCTCTGTGTTATCACTACCTTCTACTCTCTTTTCCTCTCATCTCGCCATCACCATAGTCGACCTCTTCTTCTCGATAAACAACCTTCTTGCCATAAGATTTTTTAGTTTAATATGTTAATTTAATTAAATTTAATAATTTAGTTTAATTAGATTTATTTTTAAATTTAGGTTGTCAATTTGTTAAAAAAATATATTCATTTAGGTTAAATTAGATTATTTTAGGTTAATTAGGATTTTTTTAAGTTTGATATGTTAATTTTATAAAATTAACAATTTAGATTAATAAAGGTTAATTAGATATACTTATGAATTTGGATTGTTAATTTCTTTAAAATTTTGTTAATTTATGTCAATTAAGATTTTTGTAGTTTAATATGTTAATTTGATAAAAAGTTAAACATAATTTAAGTTGATATAGTTAATGAGATTTATTTGAGAATTTAGATTGTTAAGTTGTTAAAATATTTTACTAATTTAGGTTAATTATAATATTTTTGGTTTAGTATGTTAATTTCATAAAAAAATTAATTTCATAAAAAATTAACAATTTAGATTTGTTTAGGTTAATTTGTCAAATATTTTATTAATTTAGGATAACCAAAATTAGTTTAGGTTACTAAGATTAATTTGTCAATTTAATTTATTTATTTATTAAAAATGTTCTTATTATTTTTTGGTATATTTATGATTTTAAGATTTATTTGAAGTAATACATGCCTCTATTTCTTATTCAATTTTTTTGTAAGTTTTAATTTTATGTTTGCGAGCGCCTTGATTTCGCAGTTATTCTTGAATGAGTGAAATCTTACTTGCGACTCTTAATTGTTTTATCGACCATTAGTCGGTCCAGAGGATGGGGGTCATACATTGGTACAACTCCATTACAAGAACATGCTTGGGATCATTAGGAAGGCTTCACAAAGCTTAGATTCCTTATGGAAAGCTAAAATGGCCAATAGGGGACCATAGTGGGGGTACTACCCTTAAATGTGAATTGAATTGCCACTCAACTTTAGTCAAGACAAAATTCAAGGTAAGGGTGGATTCTGACCCTAATAGGTCAACTAGAAGGCCCAATGCATTTTCGCTTCATCAGAGATCGGGTTTGGAAATTGGGTACACCATGGAGAACAGGTTAGACTTCCCCAAATCATCCAAATTTAAGGATTTAGCCTTCAAGTATCTTTAATTCATAATTACACATTTAGCCATATTATTAAGTAGTCTATTTTAATGATCTTGATACATTCATTTACTGCATCTTAAATCATTCACATCATAGGCAAATTACAAGCATTCACAATGGGGTGGGAGTACATATGTAAGCATAAATGGGCAGTTAAACATGTAGTGACATAAATGCACATTTAATATGTAAAGAATAAGCATCTTAACATGCCAAAAGAGACATATACATTAGTACTAAACCATAATTAAAATGTGATAAAAAAAACCTTTAAAATCCTATGAAATAAATAACTAAAAGCAAAACTCTTTATCACATCTAAAGATATAATAAACCTACCCTATCATGTCCATGCATTATGATCATATTAAAAGCCAAGTGAGGAAACCTATATATTCATCTATGTCCATCATTTAGCATATTAATTACAAAGTAAGACACTATATCAAATGTGAAATATAAACATGCCATAATTAATATTAACAAATGATGCTTGAAATTGATAGATTGTATATAGAGGATGGTAGGTATGGGGCAAGGATTTTCATTGTTAACATAAAAATCATATGACCATTGAATCCTTCTCCAAAGGAGTTTTACATGTCAAAGGTATCAACTATTGCATCCTTAGCCATGAGAAAGGCTAGAGTGCATAAGGAAAGATGGAGAGACAACTAAAGATGGCTTAAATGATTTATTTCTCAACTTATCAACCAAAACAAAAGAAAAAGGACTAAAGGATCCTAGGGTAGTAAGCCCTCCCTCATATGAACATACAAACACTAAGATAATATAGAGGGAAAAGTCTTCTAACAAGTTGGCTAATCACCCTTTCCTCATGGTAGGGATAGGGAAGATAAAGGCACATAGACTTGTAAAATCAACATAAATAAACACCAAAATGAGATGGAATGAAAGAATCATAGGGGTGGCGACATCTCCTTATCGTATTCCTAAAGATACAACACAAAACATTCAAGAGAAATGGGTAGATAAAGCATGGAATAAAGACATTAAACATATTAAACACCCATTTTACTTGATCATTACACCTTAAAAAGAAAGATAGGGGTCATAGGCATTGCAACCTACCCATTCCTACCATTGAAGCTCACATGATACCTTAAAGAACCCTAAAAACTCCCTGAAAAAAGTAAGGAATGAAGTAAGAAGAAAATTGTTATTAGTAGAAAATGGATATACATTCCATTTGATTATCTATACAAACTATAAAGAAGTTTATACAGACCTTCTTGATTGTAAGTTTTACAAAAAGAAAAAGAAAATGGAGAGGCATAAAGGAAACAGGGAGTTCAATTCTTAGATTCCCTTCTCTATATTTCTTGCCCTCAAAGGCATTGTAATGAGAAAAGAATCCTTCAAATGCTTAGGGACTAATGCAAAATAAGTTACAAAAGCTAGGTTTTACCTTAAATCCTTAGTGTAGGCATTGGGTATTTGGATTTCCCATGTAAAAGGAGTGTTTTAGGGTTTTGAGATGAGAATTTAGCAAAGCTTTGTTAGGATTTCCAGGCCTCTCCCTCTCCCTTAATGGGAAAGGTATGTAAGTATGCTTAATATGTGATTAAATGAGATGTTAAAAGTGTTTTAAATGTAGTTTATATGCCTATAATTTGTACTTAAAATGTGTTGAAGGAAGGAATAAAAGGTTAGAAGCAAAGCTTACCAAAGGTTAGAATGCTCTATTTAGGCATTTTAGTCTTTTCATACCCTTTTATCTTTATTTTCTACCTACACAAGACTATAACTCCATTTTCAATCAATCTTCATGCCTAAAAATGGTGTTTGAAGTGTATTGAGGAAAATGACAAAAGGTGGAAGCATAAGTCTATGGGATGAAAGTAGAATTTTTTATGGACTTTTTCTAAAATACTATATTTAGGTTGTTGGACTAGGATGACTAGGATGGTTAATCCTAAGTCTAGAACCTCTTTTGATCTTGACAAAGGGGATTGATCATCACTAATATTTCAAATAAGTGTTGATTTTGCAAAAATAGATAAATCTCTCAAGAAGAGATGAAAAGAGTTGTTAAGCTCCAAAGTAACATGTAAATCGCGATTGCAATCCAAGATTCGCGACCGCAATCTAGGATTCATAACCACAACTCTTGTTAAAACATGCTAAAAATCAGGCAGACGAAATTGCGGAGCTATTCTCGACCGCAATTCACTTAATAGAAGGAGTCCAAAAATGCCAGATAAATTCGCGGTGTGTGTCTCGCCTCAGTCGTGACTGCGAATTTCAAAGTAACTAAAGATCGCAGTAAGTCCATAATCAAAGCATAAAAAGTGTCCCAACTGACCGTTGGAGGTCAAAAAACACGAAGGCTATATGTTGGTAGTGACCGCGATTTGTGAAGTGGAAAATGCAAGTTCTGGTAGACGAATTCGCGTCCTTAGTCGCATCCTGCACAAAGTAATTCGCGACCGCTACCTTTATTTAGCAGTTGAAAGGCAATGACTATATTTTTCTAGAGAACCAATGAGAAGCTGTCACATGTACTAGCCGTTAGACACAAACAAGATTTTTTGTTGCAATTTTTTGCTCCCATATGAAAATTTGGAATTCGCCACCAATGAAGCCTGTCAAGCATTTAATGCAAAATCTATCTAGCACACTTTAAAGATCTTGTACCAATTTTTTTGCAACGCCTCTTTGGTGGGTAGAGGCTATAAATACCTCACCAAATAAATGTAAATGCAAGAGAATTAATAAATTTATAACCAAACTCGTGCAATTTTGCTACTCAATCTTTTCTCTTCTTTAATTCATTGTTTGGTGTGAGCATAAACACCATTTGTAAAGGTTGAAGTGTTAGCCTGTTAAAACACTCTAGAGAGGTTGTTGTGTAAGCTTGAAAAACACGAGTGTAAAGGTTGTTGTGTGAGCCTCTAAAACACAAGTGTAAAGCTTATTGTGTGAGCCTTAGAAAACACAAGTGTAAAAGTTTGGTGTGAACTTGAAAACACCATTGATAGTTAGTGGAATACCCAATTATTGAGAATTGGGGAGTGGACGTAGGGTCAACTATACCGAACCACTACAAATCGTGTGTCTTCATTTCTCTTATACTCTTCTATTTTTAATTTTCACACACCAATTCAACCCCCCTTCTTGATGCTAAGGGCCAACAAGTGGTATCAGAGCCTGGTTTCACAATCAAACCTTCATTGGGTGAATAAAGATCGTGGCACAGGAAAGAATCCACACACATCTCAAACCCTACTTTGATGGAGTTGACTATACTCACTAGAAGTATAGGATAGAAATTTATCTTGACATAGATGTGGTGGATCTCTGAGATGTTGTTGTTAAAGAATGGAAGCCACCCACCAAGGTGGTAGATGGAAGTGAAGAACTCATTCCAATAGAAAAGTGGATTGAAGCATATAAAAGATCAAATGGCAAGAATAAAAAAGCCATGATAATTCTTCTAAGCTCTCTTTCAAGAGAAGAGAATGAAAGAGTACAACATTGCCAAACAACCTATTGGATATGGAAAGCATGAGAGAACTATCACGAAGGGACCACATTGGTGAAATTCAGCCGGCTAGAAATATATGTGATGGAGTGGGAGTTATTTATGATGAAAGAGAATGAGAGCATCGCCGATATGACCAACAGACTCCTAGCAATCGTCACCAACATGAAGAAGTTTGGTAGGATTCTCACAAATCATGAGGTAAACTCCAAAATTTTGAAACCTTTGCCTCTTGAGAAGTTTGGTGCTAGAGTGTGCAGCATTTAAGAATCCAATCCAGAAATAGGGAAGGTGCAAACAGATGTCTTGATAGGCAAACTCTTAACTCATGAGTTAGCCTTAAAGAAAGATGAGGAGATGAAGAAAATGAGGAGTCAAGGAGAAAAATCTGAAAAACTTGAGAAGAGAACCTTGGCATTCAAATCCTCATTAAAGGAGAAAAAGTAGAAACTACCTTTAATGATGAAGAAAGCTATAATGAAGAAGAAGAGCTAGCAATGTTCTAAAAAAGGACCAAGGAGTTAAATAGAAGGAGAAAAGAAAGAAGAAGCTTCAAGAAGACAACTCCTAATCCTAGAGAAAAATCAAATGAAATCACTTGTTATGAGTGTGGCAAGCAAGGTCACATCAAGCATGATTGTCCCAAAGCTAAAGAAGAAGAAGAGATGGGACAAGGAGAAGAAGAAGAGTTTCTTAGCCACTTGGGATGATAACTCAAGTGAAGAAGAGGAAGAAGGAGAGGTGACCAACATATGTTTCATGGCACTAGGGGACTTTTCACAAGAGGTAAGTACATCTTCCCACTCTAATTTTGATTATGAGGTAGATGATATAGATGAAAAGCTTTTAGAAGCTCGAATTATGAAGTGTGACAAGTATAAGTCATAAATGAAAACCTATAGGAAGAAGTGCTCCAAACTAGAAGATGAATACAAGTCTCTAAATGAGCTTGTAAATGAACTGAGGACTTCTAATAAAGAACTCAAGAAATCTGTTGAAAAATTATCTGCATCATCTTCTTCCTTAGCTTCACTTAGAAAGGAGAATGACTCTCTTAAAGGAGAAGTCATTGAGCTTAGAAGCTCAATCTCCAAATTTCAAAAAGAAAAGAGGCTTTAGACACTCTTATTGTGTCACAAAGACCACCTTTAATTAGACATGGTCTAGGTTTTAATAGAACTCCCTCTACATCAATAACTACATTTGTTAGAGCTTTACAACCTCAAACCTCAAGCATTGAGGTGATGGGGAAGAAAAGTGCTCCTAGCACTAAGTCTATTAAGCCTAAGGCAAAGGGAAGGCTTCCCAAGGCTCTAGAGCTAAGGCTCAAAGAGCCAACCATGCTTATATGTACAACAAAAGGCATGGTTATCCTCATAGAAAATCCTTTACTCCTACTCATCATACATGCACATGCATGCATTCACATGACCATGATATGAGAAGGCCTCCTACTCATACTAAATTTATGCATAGGAGAAAGACTAATAAGTCTAATCTCCAATGCCACTATTGCATGAAATGTGGGCATATCAACATACATTGCTTTATTAGGAAGGCTCACCTCAAGTAAGAGGACCCTTCAATTTCTAATCCTCGAGGACCCAAGTATGCTTGGGTACCAAAGAAAAGGTGATTGACTCTTGTCTTGTAGGGAAATGTGACTACCATCAACGCAAGTAATTAGCATATAGATAGTGGTTGCTCATAGCATATGATCGAAAATCGAAGACTATTCACATCACTTAAAGAGAAAGAAGGTGGAGGTGTCACATTTAGTAACAATGCCAAGGGTAAGGTAATTGGCGTTGGTACCATAGGTAACGATGGTTGTTCATTAATTGATAATGTCTTATTAGTTAGTAGCTTACAACATAATTTGTTGAGTGTAAGTTAATTATGTGACAAAGGTAATAAGGTCACCTTTGATCTTAGGGAATGCTGAGTCACCACTTTGGTGGATGATGAGGTTATTTTCAAGGGTGAAAGGAAAGGCAATACCTACTCAATTGACTTAGACAATTTAGCTAACCAATCTTTCAAGTGTCTCATGTCTTTAAGCAATGAAGCTTGGTTATGGCATAAAAGGCTTAGGCATGCAAGTATGGATCTTCTTCAAAGCCTATCCAAAGGGAAGTTGGTGGAAGGCCTTCCCAAGCTAAAATTCACTAAAGACAAGACATGTGGTCCATGCCAAATGGGGAAGCAACATTAAGCCTCCCACAAATCAAAAAATGTTGTAAGTACATCTAGTCTGCTTCAACTTATTCATATGGACTTGATAGGATCTACTAGGAGTGCTAGCTTAGGTGGAAAGCATTATGCACTAGTCCTTTTAGATGACTACTCTAGGTTTACTTGGGTATCTTTTCTAGCTCATAAGAATGATTCTTTTAATGCTTTTAAAAGCTTTTCAAAAAGAGTTTCAAATGAAAAAGGTTACTTCATAACTTCTATTAGAAGTGACCATGGAAAAGAATTTCAAAATGAATTATTTGAAAATTATTGTTTAGAGAATGAAAATTTTTAACTCCTAGAACACCACAACAAAATGGTGTTGTGGAGAGGAAAAATAGGACTTTAGTAAAGATGGCTAGGACAATACTCAATGAGTATTCATTACCTAATTACTTTTGGGTTGAAGCCATCAATATCTCATGTTATATTGCAAATAGAGTTTTTAAAAGACCCATTCTCAATAAAACCTCTTATGAGCTATGGAATAGGGAAAAACCTAAGATCTCATATCTAAGAGTATTTGGATGTAAGTGTTATAGTTTGAATACCAAGGATAATCTTGGGAAATTTGATTCCAGGACTAATAATGGAATATTTCTAGGCTATTCCACCTCAA
Organism: Omphalea diandra; assembly: GCA_949677035.1. Classification (NCBI taxonomy): domain Eukaryota; kingdom Viridiplantae; phylum Streptophyta; class Magnoliopsida; order Malpighiales; family Euphorbiaceae; genus Omphalea; species Omphalea diandra. Next base: position 19,043 of record CATIWR010088961.1, on the reverse strand, counting down.
GCAAGACATATATAGTCTTCAATAAAAGCTTTATGGCAGTTGAAGAATCTATGAATGTTTCTTTGATGAATCTAGCAGACTTGATCTTGGGAAAGGTATTTTTGTTGATGATCTTATAGGTGATCTTGAAAAGCTGGAATTAGAAGAAACTACAAGAAAAGATGATAAAGACATGGAGAAAGGTGAATCATCAAGGATGGATGAGGAACCATAACATCAATAAAAAGATGAACCAGGATAAGAGCTACCCAAAGATTGGAGATTCTCCAAGTATCACCCTAAAGACTTAGTTATTGGTGATACCTCTAAGGGTGTAAGCACTAGATCTCAACTTCTAGATAATAATCTTGCATTGTTTCTCAATTAGAGCCAAAGTCAATTGATGAGGATATTAATGATGAAAGTTGGGTACTTGCTATGCAAGAAGAACTCAACCAATTTGAGAGAAATAAAGTATGGGAACTTGTCCCTAGGCCTAAGGAACACCCAATTATAGGTTGTAAGTGAATGTTTAGGAACAACTTAGATGAGCAAGGTGTCATCACTAGAAACAAGGCTAGATTGGTTGCTGAGGGATACAACCAAGATGAAGGCATAGACTATGATGAAACCTTTGCCCCTGTAGCAAGATTAGAGGCCATTAGGATTCTTTTAGCATTTGCATGTCATATGAATTTTAGACTTTTTCAAATGGATGTTAAGAGTGCTTTTTTAAATGACATTATTAAGGAGGAAGTTTACATTGAACAACCTCCCAGTTTTGCATCACATTGTTTTCCAAACCATGTTTTCAAATTAAACAAAGCCTTGTATGGATTGAAACAAGCTCCAAGAGCTTAGTATGAAAGGTTTAGTTTGTTTCTTTTACAAAATGATTTTGAGAAAGGAAAGGTTGATACTACATTATTTGTTAAAAAACACAAACATGACACTTTAATTGTCCAAATCTATGTGGTTAATATTATCTTTGGTGCTACTAATGAATCCATTTGTGAAGATTTTGCTAAGTGTATGACTAGGGAATTTGAAATGAGCATGATGGAAGAGCTCAAATTAGGCAACTTAAAGAAGGGATCTTCATCAACCAAGCCAAATACATAAAGGAGATATTAAAGAAATTTGGCATGGATGGATGCAAAGTAGCAAAAACTCCAATGAGTAGTACCATCAAGCTAGATAAGAATGAATCGAGTACAGTGGTAGATGAAAAGAGATATCGAGGTATGATCGGATCCCTATTCTCTCTTACTGCTTCTAGGCCAGATATAATGTTTAGCGTTTACATGTGTGCTAGGTTTCAATCCTCTCCTAGAGAGTCTCATTTAAATACTGAAGAGAATTTTCAAATATTTGCATGGCGCTATTCACTTAGGACTATGGTATCCTAGGAACACATCTTTTAGCCTAGTAGGGTATTCAGATGCGAATTACACAAGAAGTCTCTTAGATAGAAAAAGCACTTCTGGGACTTGCCAATTTATAGGAGATTGTTTAGTCTCTTAGTTTAGTAAGAAGCAAGTGTCGGTTGCCTTATCCACCGCGGAAGCCGAGTATGTGGCTGCGGGTTATTGTTGTACCCAAGTTCTTTGGATAAAATAACAATTAAAGGACTTTGGTAAAGCAATTGATCACATTCCTATCAAATGTGACAATACCAGTGCTATTAATCTTTCAAAGAATCCCATCTGACACTCTAGAAGTAAGCACATACATATTAGGCATCACTTTCTTAGAGATCATGTGAAAAAAGGATTGTGTTAGAATTCATTGACATTAATCACCAACTTGCAGATATTTTCACTAAACCCCTAAATGAAGAAAGAATGAACTTTATTAAGAGAGAATTAGGAACGTTTGATGGAAGCTCCCTCTAGTGAAAATTTTTTGTTTGATCTTATGTTTAATTATGATGAGTGTGATATGTTTGATTGATGATTGTTATGGATGGTTTTATTATTAATTTCTAGTGGATCACAAGTTTTTCAAAATCCTTCATTCCTATCTTGTTGACTCACAATTCGCAGTAGCTATTCCTTCTTCACGATCGCGAATTACAAGTCAATTTCACTCGGCTGTCAAATGTCAATTCATAATCGTGAAATCCTTTTCTACTATGAATTTCTATCATTTATTTTAAAATTCTGATTGTCACAATGCGTATTCCTGAGGAAATTTTGTCTGTTACTCGCATTTTCTAGAATTCGTGGTCGCGACTCACGAATTCGCAGACGCGAATTTGAGTAACCGCGTCACATTTATGTGATTTGATGGCCAACCATTTCCAACCCTTCATAATTCATTTTCTGACCATTTTTAGCCATTGATATACCTCTTCGAGGGCTATATATACCCTCTTCAATAGTGTTTTTCTCACAACACTCAAACCTTCTCACTCTCTCTCAAAAATCTCTCAATTCCTCCTAAGCAATCTTCATTTTCTGCTATGGCCCCTAAAAGAATCTCCAAAGCCGACAAGGGCATGGTAGTGGCTCAACCATCTGCCTCCCCTGCCCTTCATCTCATGAAGGGAATCACCAAAGAAGAAAAGGAGAGATACAAGGCAAACTCTTCAAAGGTGATTCTCCCTAACAAAATTCCTTCAACCTTCATGCTTGAAACCTTAGGGATTAATAACGAGATTCGTGCATTCCTCTCCAATCTAGGGTGGAATGAGTTTATATTTCATGATGAACCCAGCTATGAGGAGATTGTGCAAGAGTTCATGTGCACTGTGCAATTAAGCCACAAAGCCGACTCAAGGGCAGGATAGTACGAGTTTTCGGGGTTTTGGAGACCCTTATTTTATTACCTTCGACCAACTTTCTTCTCTTTTTAATTTACAAGTCGGAGAACACATACCCTTCATCATCTCTACACTTGATGTAATCTACTCTGAATTTTGGTCGGAGATTTCTATTAAAACCATACATGACCCCCGTTCTTCTCTTTCCAAACATATCAAATCTTTGCCCTTATGGATCCTTCATCGCATCATCACTTTTTCAATAAATGTAAGGGGTGATGGCAATGAAAAGGTCTCACAAAAGGACTTGGCATTTCTGTTCTGCCTCATCAAGAATAAGCCAATTTAAATCGGTAGATACCTTATGGATCAATTGATTCACATAAGTACAAAATCAAAGAGCTAGTTTTTACTCCCTTTTCATGTAACAGTCATCTACCGTTTTGTTGGAGCGCTTAATGAGGAAAATTAGCAATTCCTTACTAAGAAATTTTTACCCTCCCAGAACTTCCTTGATCTCATATATTTGATCAATGCTAAGACCATACATCTAGACACCTATGTGTACACCTCAGGTGTGAAAGGAGCGAAGAAAATGGAATCTTTGCAAGCATCGAAAAGGAAGAGATTGGCAATTGACGAAGCTCCTCCATCCATTCCTCCTAAGCCAAAGTCTAAGGGTAAACTCTCTCTCTCCATCATCAATAATAAGTTAGATAAACTCATAAGGATGATGAAAAGAAGGCTCCTCTTCCTTTCACATCTTCATAGTGACATGGTGGACCTTCAAGAGAAATTAGGAGTCCCCCATGCCATTTTCCAGACTTCACAGAATTCAAGGACACTCGTGAAGAAGAAGGCAATGATGAAGTAGAGGATGGAGAAGAGGCTCAAGGTAGAGATCAAGGTCAATGAGACAATGAAGATCGTTTTGACTATGATTTTCTAACTTTTTAGATTAGAGATACTTTGTACTTTTCTCTTTTCAGTTTTAAAGTTTGTGATCCCTAGTTATGAATAAATAAACTTTGTCTTTTTGATATATTATCATCTTATGTGATTGTTCTTTTTTATTATTTTTTTTTGTTCCTTTAAATACTTATGCATGTTTTTCTTTCCTTATGTACCCTCTTTTTGATCTTCCCAAAGAGATGGTATAATCTAAGGTTAAGGAAGAGGAAAATATAAGAAAATTACAATTTGCACAATTATAGCATAAGTTGAGGGGGAGCATCAATAAGCAGTATACTTTTTTTTATTGAATGAATGACATACTTGGCAAATTTTTGTCTTAAGTATTCATTGAATCATATTACAATCCAACTTCACTTTTCTGCATCATTTTCACTTTGGATCAATCTAAGTTGTCAAAATAAAAAAGGGGGAGATTGTTGGACTAGGGTAGTTAACCCAAGTCTTGGACCTCTTTTGATCTTGACAAAGGAGATTGATCATGTTTAATGTTTCAAATTAGTGTTGTTTTATAACCCTTTTGTTTTTATCTAAGTTGGAAGTTGGATGTAGCAAAAAATCTTTAAAGTATGAAAAGTGTCTTCTAAATCGCGATCGCTACCTTGGATTCGCGACCGCGATCCATTAGAAGACTTGCAAGAAGTCAGGCAGGTGAAATCACGGAGGCTTTTCTCGACCACGATTCATCCAAATGATGGTGTCTAAATTTGGCAGACAAATTCGTGGTATGTGTCACACCCTAGTCGCGATCACAAATTTTAAAGTAACTTAAGAGGGAAGCAAGTCCATAATCATAGCGTGACAAGTGTCCCAGCTGACCGTTGGAAGTCAAATTTCATGGAGGCATCTTGTTGGTAGCGATCGCGAATCATGAGGAAGAAGATGACCATCTTCGGCAGACGAATTCGCGTCCTTCTATCGTGACTTGTATAAAAATACTTGCAACGACGACTTATGAAAGCAGGTGAAAGGCAACGACTAGATTTCCCTAGTAAACCAATCAGAAGTTACCACGTGGACTAGCTGTTAGATACAAACGAAGTTTTCCTTAAGGAGTTCAGAATTCGCAACCACGAAAGAGCAGTAGTGATCGCGAATGAAGCCTGTCAAGCATTTAATGCAAAATCTGTCTAACACACTTTGAAGATCTTGTACCAGTTTTATTGCAACATCTCTTTGATGGGTAGAGGCTATAAATACCTCACTAAACAGATGTAAATGCAAAAGAATTAATAACTTTATAACCAAACTCTTACAATTTTGCTACTCAATCTTTTCTCTTCTTTAATTGATTGTTTGGTGTGAGCATAAACACCATTTTGTAAAGGTTGAAGTGTTAGCCTGTCAAAACACTCTCGAGAGGTTGTTGTGTGAGCATGAAAAGCATAATTATAAAGGTTATTGTGTGAGCCTCCAAAACATAAGTGTAAAGGCTATTGTGTGAGCCTTAGAAAACACAAGTGTAAAAGTTTGGTGTGAGCTTGAAAACACCATTGATAGTTAGTGGAGTACCCAATTACTAAGAATTGGGGAGTGGACGTAGAGTCGATTATACTCAAACCATGATAAATCATGTGTCTTTATTTCTTTTTTACTATTCTATTTTTAATTTTCACCACACCAATTCAACCCCCCTTCTTGGTGCTAAGGGCCAACAGGTAGCCTCCACCTTATCCAAAAAGCATTGAGTTAAGGATTTCTCAGTGAAGGTAGGAAAAAAGCCCACTGCATCTTGTGTTGCTCCAAACTGATGATAGGCCCTAACAGGATATAGAGAGTGTTAGATGATAGAGCTAGAACAATCACACATCCTCCATAGGTCCTTATAGTAACCCCAGTCTGCCTCCGCCAAGGGTAAGTCCAATAATGTTAGAATCAAAGATGTGAGATGACCATTCAGCCCATTTAGCTCTATTAGAAGCAAGCCAAGACAAGAGGCAGATTGAGTGGTGTTATGGAAAATAATGCTTAGTATCCATAGTGGCAACCTCCAACAAACTTAGCTTCTTTTACAGCCATATCTAACAAATGAAAGAAAATTAATAAAAAAGAAAGAAAAAGTAAAGGAAAAAGCTTATTAGGTTGAAAACTTAAAGGGGCATTATAAAAAAAAATTGAGCAGCCCATTAGACTAAAAATCCATAAAGGCAGTCCAAACAAAAGTTGGGGGAAAACAAAAGAAAAGAAAGAAGAAATAATATAATATAATAATAATAAGATGAAGGGGTTGCAAAATAAATATATACTTAAAGCAATAACGAACTCTTAATGAGAGACTCACTAATGCCAAATGACACTCTGTCCAAGACTGCAATGGTCTTGCCAAGAATTATGAGGATTAGGGTCTTCCTTAGCTCTATCCCCTTAATGAGAGGTAAAACTTGCTAGCCCATCTCTCCATCATCCCTACATAATAGAAATTCCCCTATCAGAACAATCACTAGAATATAGGCCTATGATGCCCTAGCATGCCTTCTCAAAGAATGAAGGGTGAGAAATGAGGATGTGAGGATTTTCTCTTCTCCCCAGGTATATATGGGTACCACATCATAACACAAGTTGAATAATTCCATCATCTTTTGGACATTTGGGTAATTGAAACTTAGTAGTATGATCGAATATGTGACAATAATTTGACAATCAAGAATGACACCAAACTCCTCTAACATGGGGCAGATTTCAATTTCTCTAAAGTAAAAAGAGTGGGTGATGGGATCCCATAAATCATAAGCTACCTGAAGAAAATCCACATTGATTTGGACAAATTATAAGTAACGAAGGGCCTTGAAATCCACCCAAGATAGATTAGACCAATTTTGGGGTGAGTTTAGAAATACTTTATCCATGTTGAGAAGTGTGATAATGACAAGTTTGAGTGTGAAAATCAAGGGAAAAGGTTAGTGCATGACAACTGTGAACAGTACATATGGTTGCACAGTTTGCTCAAAGGGCCTATACAGACAAATAATGGTCTGTGCAAACAACTTAGTGGTTTATATAGAACGTTTTTCCTGTAAATTTTGCAATATAGTTTTTCTTGTATTTTGGCATTCGAGTTAGCTTAAATCTATTTAAAGGCACATACACATATAAATGTGTAGAACTTACACAGACACTCATATAGGTTATAAGTAAAGCATCATAATGAAAAAATAGGCATCCATTTCCAGCAAAAAATGGTACAAGTGTGACCAAATAGAGGCATTATCACCTCAAGAGTACCCTAAAGTTCTTAAAAATTATAAATAAACATTTAAGATGAGCCTCAAAATTTAACCAATAATTGTACTATAGTACCACAATATCAAATAGTTCTAAAGATGGAAAAAAGAAAAGAGTTTTTAAAGCTTAAACACAGGGGGAAATGGTGGCTGGCTCATTGTTGTCCTTGTCAAAAGAGCCTAAATAACTCTCAGACTTAGTGGACGCTGACTACTTTATTTGCTCTGGGCCTAAAGCTCTGACAGTTGGTTCTAGGTCTTTTAAAGCTATTGGGCTTGGCTTTGGACCACCTCCTGCAATACACATAAGGTTATGATGGTTAGGTTATAAATACAAATGCAACCATACGCATAACCATGCATACATAATTCGTATTGTCTCTAACCTAAACCTCACAAATTTATTGTGTGATAGCTCTCTTAAGTGCAACAATGAGGTAAAACAAGGCTTTAACCTTGATGTGGAAAATCCACAGGAGAGAAACAAAGTCAGTAAATGCAAAAACTAATAAAATGGATGGAAGAGAAGAATAACACTCATATGGGTCTTGCTAATTGGCTCAAATGTGCATATCGATCGAGTGATTTCTAGAGCCATCATAGACCCGATCAAAGAAGCTACACATATCTTTACCAGGATATCAAGGAATAGGTCTAGCTTTCCCATAATGATAGCCTTTAGATTGAAAGCCTCAATAATGCGAGCCTACTTGTGACTCTCAATTAAAGGAGCAGACATTATAGGGCACCTCTATGGATGGGTTGTCATCCTTCGAGTATCACTACATAGCACCGTCCCTGCATGAATGCCTTATCCATAAGAATCGTCCCCATTAGAGTCTTAACCATCCAAGCCTGATACCCTTACACTACTACCATAAGTTGCTTCTTAGGGCTTAATGCCAAGGCTTACTGATCCTTATCCCCTTTAAGTTTAATGCCTGAGCATGTTAGAGGGTGGATGCTAGTGCACAGGTTAAGTGTCTGGCTCATCTTACCATAGTAGTACTCTTTCTCTAAGGTACCACTCTCAAATAGAGGGCCAACTAGTAATTATTGCCCATAAGAGCGCTCCTATGCCTCGATCACCTTTGGTTACCTTATATCAATTAGACCAAGCTGTAAAACTAATAAAATAAGGATATGCTTCATTATAAGTATTCAACCAGAGGTATGAATGGAATGAAATTATAGATTAACTTTTATTTTTACAGATTAAATGTACTTGAGCCATGGTTAACTCATTTAGGTTATTATGCTTAAACCCTACAAATGACTCCTTATGATGCGCGAAGCTCCATTGAACAAAATGTGTTATCCTTTAGTGCCCTAGAAAGGGGGTTGAAAAGGGCAATGACAAATTTAGAAATTCAAAGTAAATGCAAAAATATATGAAGAATTAATACATAAGATTTATAGAGGTTCGTCAAAACTTGCCTACGTCTTCTCTTCTAGTTTTTCCACTAGAGCCTTCACTATTTTGATAGCTTAAGGTGCTATTAACAATCTTTACACAAGTAAGTTTCTATGCACTTACCAAGCCTTGACAGGTAATAAATTTTTAGACATTATCAACTTTGTACAAGTAGATCACAAATACTACTTAAACCTTAACCTAAAGTAGTTTTCAGGTATTACCTTAAACCTTTCATAAGAGATACTTTCAAAGAGTTTCTCAACACTGAGTTACATAGTAAGAGATTATAACTCTTTTAGGAGAAGGAAAACTAACTCACCCAGGCAAGAATGGATGCTCAAAGAACATTCACAAGGTATGCTTGATATGAGTAAAAAGGTAAAAAAGGTTTTTAAGAAGTTTGTTCTTTAAATTTTATTTAGAAGATAACTCTTTTAGTTATTTCTTAGCTTGATCAATGAATGTCTTTTAGATGCTAGATCACTTTTTGTTCATAATATAATAGCTTTTTTGATTGATAATCATTTTCACAATGGATTATTCACTTAATATAATCTTTTTATTTCAGTTGAGAGCAGTTCCTTTTATAGGTTGAACAAGGAACTAGTTGTTAGAAAAGAGTTATCACTTCACATTACCATTGTAAGTAATTAACACTTATCAAAGAAATTCGACACCCATTTATAAGGGATCCATAATTATTGATTTCAGGCAGATGGGCGGTTCTCAATCAATATTGAGCTTTAACGGTCGGTGGTCCTATCGAAATGCCTATTGAAAGTAGTTGTAAAGAGTTGGTGACTCAAGATTCTTCCTTTCACCTTTTTTATTTGTTTAATCCACTATTTCTTTAATGGTCATTGGATGTAAGTGATGATAATTGATTTTAACCTTAATGCACATTGCAATATACTCAATGCCTATTGTTGATTTCCAAAAAATGTGATCTTTAAACTCTATTTTTCAAAATTTGCATAAGTTATTCAATGCCTGTTGGAGTTCTTGCATTGCTCATTGGAAGAATCTCAACACCTGATGATTATTTAAGTGTACCTAGTTGGGAGGTCCAAAAGGTGTAGCACAAACTAGAGCATTTTTCCAACATCTGTGGTAAAAGTACATTGCTCATTGCAAGGTCCATAAAGTAAGACTCAAACTTTAAAACACTTGTCTAACACCTATTGTGAAAGTACAATGTCTATTGCTAGGTCTATAGAGCATAACTCATACTAGGGGACCTTTCCAATATTGGTTGCTAGAAAGTAAAGTCTGTTGATCTATTCAACTAAGTTTGCTTTGATTTTCACTATTTAATACTTAGAATTTTTTAACCTTCAAATCGAATGTGCTAAAATCAAATTCTTCTCCAATCATTATAGTTCAAGGAACTGATGTACTTGTAAGATTTAACATGAACAATCTTAGGTAAATGTTAGCCCTAAGTCTTATTTATAATCATCAAAATAATAACTTGGAACCTAAAAGGTTCAACAAAATGGAGATAGCTGCCCTTCATATTCTTTAAAGAATTACTTCTCACTAATAGCCCTAACTTGATATCGTAAGTCTACTGAAGACATGTTATTAGTAAAGTAAAAGACAAGGAAAACAAAAATAAAAGGAAGGAGGGCATACTATTTACCTCAAGTACTTATCAAATGCCATTCATGTACAACAACATTAATATAAAAATTCGTAAAGATGGGTTATCGAGGCAGAGCCTCAGTCGAAGTGTTAGACCACCTGAGATCCTCGAGGTCTAGTAAGAGGCAAATTTTACTATATCTTTAGAGTTAGAGAATAAATTTTACTGTATCTTTACAGCTAGAGAATATAGTCCATATGAGACAATACAAGAGAAAGCAACAAGCTAATTGGTTAATCGCCTCTTGAAGGCTATGTGAGCATCAACTTTTAGGCATTAGAATGCAAGCCTGATAATGAAAATTACCTAGATTACTCCCTAAAATACAAAGGGAACTGAAAAAAGGGGAAAAGACCATGCCTTGGGAAGAATTGGATCAAGCTCCAAACCAAGCCTAAACCTATAAGCCAAACTTTCAAATATGCCAACCATTTTTTTAATTGGATGTATAGCTAACTTATTGGATTGTATAGCGAAACATATGGCTATATAAAGGAACTGTAAAATTTGAACAAAAAGAAGGTTCTAGAACTTAAAAACTTGATGGCCAAGTGGTCTGTACAGTAAAGCACATGGTTGTATAAAAAATACCCTAAAACCCTAGTAGAAAGAAGATTCTAAAACATAGACATCTAGCATTCAGAGTGTTGTATAGGCAATACCAAAGGTTTATACAGCCAACCTCTTGGCCATACAAACATATTTCAAACCCTAATTCTAGAACATTTATGGCCAGTCTATTATGGGTCATGAATGCCATGCAACTAGAACCATTCTAGTTTGATACACCCTTCTTCCTTTATAAATGCCACCCCATTTGGAGAGGAAGAGAGAAGATTGGATAACCCTAATAAAACTGCCAAAATCATTTCTCAAAACCTAAAATTCACAAAACCTAAACACTTAAACATTTGTACTAAAGATTGAAAGTAGCATAAGGTCTCTTGAACTTTATTCCTAATCATTCCTATTACATTTTAGTGGATCAAACCCTAACCAAGTGCCTCTGATGGCAAGAAAGGCATTAAGAAGCATCCCAAGCCCCTATCCTTTCTCTCTTCTTCCTTTTTTTCTCCCTTCTTTCTATTTTTGAAATCTAAGATTTGGAGGATTCTACAAACCTTTTGTTGTTTATATACATGCCCAAGTAGGCTATACAGATCACTAATTGGTTTGTTCAACCCAATTTTCCTAATAATAGTTTATGAAGACCATTCTTCCTTCTACTCAATTTGTTCCCTTCCTTTTGGTTATTTTAGATACCTTAGGAACTCCTTTGATAGATTAGGGGTAGGTTTTATAACCTAAAACCCTCATTCAATCAAAGCATGGGGGCAAACACTAAGGTTAAGTTCTAAATTATGATTTCTAAACTCTAAGTTTTCCTTTTTTTCTAAGTTTTGTGTAACTGAATGTGATTCATTTTCTATTTGACATTATTTTGACCATGACCAAGTGAGGTATTCATCATCCCTATGATCTTAAAAGTCTCATTTTTCCTTCATTATTTTGATTATGGTCATGATCAAAGCTTTAAAACCATTAAATAAGGTAGTTAGTGTGAACGCCTCGAGGTTTCATAGCTGCACTTGAATGAGTGAAATCTTGCTTGTGACTCCTACCTTTTATTAATCATTGGGGGTTTGAGAGGATAGGGTTATAATTTGGTAATAATCACTAATCATAGTACGTGATTAGACCAATGAGAAGTCCTCTTAGGCCTTACACAGTTTTAAAGCCCTTAATCCAAAACAGTAGTCATTGGGGGATCAAAAGTGGGATAATACATTGGTACCACCCCTAATGAACGAGTAGTCACCACTGGACTTTTGTCGGGATAAGAATTTAGGGAAGGAAAAATATGAATATATCTCAAGTTAAGTAAAAGGCCTATTTCATCTTTACCCCATTAGAGACCGAGTTTAAAAATTGGGTATAGCTTGGAGAGGAGGTTAGGCACCCTAAACCAGTTAGATATCATGATCTAACCTTTGAGCATCTTTGGTTTACTTCTAACATTTCAGCCGAGTTATTGATTAGTCCAATTATCACCCCTAAACATACATCTAAACACGATCCATTTCAAAAAATCAAGTCCTCAACTCAAAAGGGGAAAGGAATGATTCCTCGTAGTATAGGGTCTTAGCATGCATCATCATCCATTCACACATAATCATCCATAATAGGAAGGGGGTCATGTGACACGACATAGGTTTTTTTTAACATGCATTATCATCTATCCATAGAAATGTAACCATGCATGATCATATAATCCATGTGGAAAAATGGCTAAGACCAAATTCATGCTCTAATCCCAAATAACCACCTATACCTAAAAGAAGAAACAAGTTACTAACGAGTCAAGCTAAAAATAAACAAGCAAAAGGAACATAAGGTAAGTAAAAAAAAGGCAAACAAGGTTTATGGTGGTCACCATGCCATAACTCTATAGTCAAGGTACCTAACTTGTGACTATGTCTATGATCATCACATTTCACCATCATAAACCATAATATATAGCTTGCAATACATATGTACAAATGCATGAATCATGGATAGAAGAAAGGAAACGAATCATGCACACAATGCTAGGCATTTTGAGGGCATTTGATAGTTTTGAGGCAAAGATTCACCCAAATGAAGTTCTAAGGTTATTGAACCCTCCCTCATCTTACTTATAAGGCGCTAGAACATTTAGGGTAGAACCTAATATTACAAAAGTTAAAATGCCCATCTTAAACTAAAAGATGAAAGAATAAAAAATATTATTCACATGGCTACCCATGAAACCTTGCATAAAAAAAGACTATCAAGGTTAAAGAAAACTCATGTTCCTCACTTACTCATTGCCTCAAAGTTTCAAACAAAACTTAAAACATAACTTTAAAATCAAAGGAACAAAAAACAAATAAGCATGTTAAGAAGAAAGAGAGAAAGAAAGTCATTTAAAAAACTAATAAAACTCCATTTTCTAAGGTGAATAGATGTCCTCAGTCGTTAGATCTCATTCTATTATGTCACTAGATTCACTAAACATGTTAAATGATACCCTTAAAGTAAGAAATCCAAAAGAAAGAGGAAGAAGGTTTTCTTCTATGCTGTCGAGAACTTAGATTGTATAGCCATGAACAAGGGTTATACAACTCAGGAAGAAAGTTGTACAACCTACCAAAAAGACTGTACATCATCTATCCCTTATTTTCTAGGTTTTGAAAATAAAAAATGAGAATGAAGTAGAGAGAAAGAGAAGGGAAAAAGGGTCCTCAGTGCATCTTTATGATGTCTTTACCTTTAAAAGCACGTAATAAGTTTAATATCCTCTAAAAATGCTTAAGGTAATGCATAAATGCAAAAATAAAGGCCTAGTTCTACCTTGAAGAAAGAGGAGTGAGGTTAGGGTTTGAGTTTTTTTGCTTCTAGGAGTGTTTGGAAATTGATTTTGGTAGAGCTTTGTTAGGATTTCCAAGCCTTTCCTTTCTATTCAAAATGGGGAAAGGGTATTAATAGGTGTTGGATGTGTGCATAGTGCTAGAAATAGTTTTGATTGCACCATGGATATATCCAATCATAGATAAGGAGAGTGTTGTACTAAAATTAGGGTTTGCATATGGGCTATACAGCTAAGAATGGGTTGTATATCCTCTTGTTGGGGCTGTATAGCCTTAGGGTTGAAGGTAGGGGAGCTAGTTTCAGAAGGTTCTATAATCTAGGATTTTAGCAAGGGTTGTACAACCCTAGGCAAGGCTATACAGCCCTATTTGATGGGTTATGCAACCCTGCTTGATGGGCTATATAGCCCATCAAGCTCAGTTGGTAGACTTAAGGTAGGTTTGGGCTTTGTCTTTAGATTTTCCAAATTCTTTATGGCCTTCCATCCCTTTATTTGAACAATTCCCTTTTCATTATGGGGATTTAATTCAAAGATTTCATCATTGGGTTTTGTATCCTAAGGTCCAAATTCTGATGCTTATAGTTTACTCCCTACTTTATGGGTTTGAAAAATCACATTTGAAAAATGATAGTTGGAATAAGTCACAACAAAGTAATATATGCAATGTGAACATTAGTAAGGATACCCAAGGATACAATTTCCTTAACAACTCCTTGAGCAAGTACTAAGCGTCTTGATAGTCTTTTAGCAAGTATCGAGAGTTTCTTCTTTCAATAACCCTCTAGCAAGTTCTAAAGTTGGCCATTCTTTAAGAGCTCTCAAACAGGTGTTGAGCTTCTTGGCAACCCTCTAGTAAGTATAAAGGTTGAATTTCTCCTTCCAGCAGCCTTTTAACAAGTATTAGGGTTGATCATTCTTTAGCAGCTCTCAAGCAGGTACTAAACTTCTTGGCAGCTTTCTAGCAAGTACTGAACTTCTTGGCAGCTTTCTAGCAAGTACCAAGTGAAGTTTATTTTCATAGGTGCTTCAGTCTTTTGGATATATGATTTGGACTCAAGGATGCCCCCTAAGAGGTCATTGTGTTATTTGGGCCCTTTTGGCACTAGTAAAATTGAATCTATATCTGTATAGCCCTTCTGGCTATCTTGGGAGTTCTTTGTTATCTAAAGGCAATGAGGTTAGGGCCTAGAAGCTGAAGTGCCTCATTGGGTTTTACTATCTTTAGAAGAAGGAGATTTTCCTTGAAAATAATTTTGAGGTTTTCGAAAAGGGTAATTTTGTCATTGATAGGTATCTTGGTAGTTTGACTTGGATTTGAAAACTTAGATGCATTCTCTAGGTGTTTTAAATGAAATGAAGGCATTTTGGTAAATTGGCTATTATAGAGTTCCCAAAGTAGTTGAGGGTATTCTAATAATTTGGATATTTTGAAACCTCTTAAAATGTTACAGGTGTTTTAGTAATTCAAAGTGTTCTAGGGCTTTCAGGATAATCGAGGCATTTTGGTAATTTGATCATAATTAGGGTTGAAGAGAAATTAGGGGTATTTTGGTAATATAGTTGTAACTGGGTTTGAAGAGAGGTCGAGGAGAAAACTGGGCCTATCTCGACCCAGTAAGGCTGTACAACCCCGGGCCACTATAAAAGGCTTCTAAGAGTGATTCATCCTTATTTGCATCACCTTTTTTTCCTTCTCTAAGTTTTCTCTCTCTAGGCTTTACACTTAACTCCTAGGTTACCTTAGCTCATTTTGGTGATCAACATGGTTGATTTTCATGATGATGAGATGTTTTACATTGGGGTGGAGTTTCCAAATGAGGACCTTTTGACCATCGACGCTCTAGACTAGTTGGAATCCCAATAAGGATTCAATTGGGTGAGCCTGTTGAAGAATGTAACTACGAAGATGATCCCATCTGGTTATCTATCTTGTTGTATTTTATCTATTTTTGAGTTATTATAATTATTTCAAATACCCATACATTTATATTTTATTGTCTCATGCTTTTCCTTTTAGGAGATTGTCTCCTACAAAAGGGAAATAGCTCCAGCGGTCCTACCGAGGCATAAGGTCATACATTGCAACCTCGAGTTGTAGCTCATTTGGAGGGAACTGGGATATGGACCTTTTTGTGGATGCTTCATAATAAGACTCTGAGGAATGACCTATCGATAGTGCACACATTGGTGGAGTGGTGTATGGACAAAACCCATACTTTTCACCTACCCTTGATTAGGGAGGCTACCATTACTCCCATGGACTTCACCTTTCTATGGTTTATGATTTGTGGGGATTTCTCTACCTACTGACTCTGGCGCACATTATCTAATTCTTTTATGGGATTATTTACAAAGAGTCCTTAGTTGTGTTCCCCTACTGAAGGGGAGCAAGACTGTGATGAGGTCAAACATTCAGACTAACACTCCTACTGTTATCGATGATTGTCTTACCAAGGAAGTTGATCAGCATGTGCATTGTTATTTATTATATGACATGTCAATATATGTGCTCTCAGGTACTTTTAAAGTGGCAGAGCTATGGTTTAGTGCATGTGCTAAAGGACTTGAGCTTACTGTACCACTTTGACTGGGGGTTTGCGGCTCTAGTCTACCTCTATCACTACTTGATCAATACCCTTGGGGCTAGGGCTACTTATGCAGTGCTTGAAGAGTTCTGATTATGAGTATTGTCGATTTCCTTTATTCTTCGTACTATGATTTTACTCCATTATTTTAATGCTTGTAACATCATTTGTTGACAAACATAGGCTATCAACCTGGGCTTACTGCATGGACTGGATCCTATAGACAATGTGGAGGGGGGCTACCCTTGTTTTGCATGGTGGAGCATGATGAGTTATGAGGATTCTTCTATAACTACTAGGCATGCTTACCTAAACAAGATCACCATTGACTAGGTATTCTTCATGTATTGACATCAATGTGCTAGTCATGATTATCCATTGTGTTATTTTATCTTATACTTACAGTGATTTTGTGTCTTTATTATTATTGTGCCTCAATTGAAGAGGACCTGTGGAGACTTGGTCACTAAAGAAGGCAGAGGCTGAGGTCATCTCATACGATCACCGACTGATGGTCGGTTGCTGCATTCGAGAGTGGTATATAAGGGTGTGTATCTTTTGTTAGCACAATGGTTTGGATGAGTAACATGTCCCATAGTGGTCGCCGTTAGATTACTTTAGGCGAGGGATCCCAAGGGTGCAAAGCTAGTTAAGGTCCTGTGTTACATGTTTAAGGAGCAGTAATCTTTTACAGGAGTCCCGTATAGGTCTTGGATAATTGGTGCGCTCATGAGTAGCCTTCCCTTGGTTGACGTAGCTATCCACACATTCCCTTGCTATGCACCTGACAAGGGGACTACCCTGTAGCACATTGGCCAAGGTACTACTGCCCAGTGTTCTGAAGGCCTTATGTTTTTGCTTCTAGAACTTGCTTGACAACTTTTTTGGGTCACAAATGAACCTGTTAATCTACTCCAAGAGGCATGGAACTTGTAGTGGTGGGTGTTTTGGCCTCCATGCCGGACAATATGATGGAGTCTTAAATGGCTTTGTTTGACAAGGTTAATGATGTCACTGCAGATCACCTGATCTATCTGTGCTTTTTAGCTAGTTGAGACCACCTATGTGAATTTCTTATTTCTTTGCATTTACTGTGTCTTGATTGCGTTATAAATTATATCTTTGAGAACATTTTCCTTTTATCTTTTATAGATTCCTAGTGTCCAAGCAAAAGCCATGTTAGACATGTCATTATGCTAAAGTGGGTCGTGACATAGCAAATGTGCTCTATGCATGTTAGTGAAACATAGACAAAACAATACATGCATGCATGTTCATGGTTTGTGTCTTATGTGCTTTGTGTCCTAAACATCCTAAGCTGCGTGTTTCTTGTAGGAGACGTTCTAGCATCATAAATGTGAAATCAGGGAGAAGGATCAACATATTGTAGAGGTGGAGTATCTAGCCCACAGAGCTAGCGATTATGGATATGCTGATATAGATGGCGAGGCCAAGGATTTTGAGGTGATGCATTCTGTAAGCGAAGGCAGCTGAGCTATGAAGACCCCACCCCTTAGCTGTTAAGATATTTTTCCCTTTTATTTTTCTTCTTTTTGATATAGTACATTTGATATATATTTGTACAATTATAAAGTTTATTGGGCGATTTGGAAACCCTTTTTGGATATTTACTTAATACATACTAGGATAGATCGAGGGGATATCGCCTTTATTTTTATCGAACTTTGATATTTTTTTTGTCAACATAAAAGTTTGTTTCTCTTTCCCTAATTGTGTATCTCAAACATGTGTTGTTGCTTTTTTTATGTGTGTTGTTGCTTTTTTTACACACATGTTTTACAAAATAGGTTCATGAGCCTTTTCCAACCTGAAAACCAAAGGGAAAGCTATATAATTTGCCTTTATGGAAGAGAATAGTTGTACAACCCTATCATAGAAGGTTGAATAGCCCAACTTAAGGGTTGCACCTCTCGTAGGTCTGTCCTCCTATTATAAAAGCTTATTTTGGACCCTCTTTCTTCATTTGCTTCAACTCCCTAAATATGGCAAAAACCTTTTTAAGGACTTTCTCACCCCAAGTTTAGTCTGATCTACCATGGGCGAGTCTTTTCGCTCTTCGTTATCTTTCTGATATTCGTCTTGAATTTTAGTTTTTATGGGAAACTTGCGACTTATGAGACTTTACTACTCATACCTTCCACTTCAGGGATATAGAAATCTATCCTCTGCTAGAGGAATTTAGCACTATTCTTGACTATTATGTCATAGTCGCAGATCTGATCGCACTACCTTAGCTAGATTACCCAAAGTTAGAAAGATGGTAGAGTTGTTTAACTTGTGTCATGAGAAGGTACCTAGGTACACATTAAGCGATGAGAAGATTCTCATGATGTAACATCCCTATCCACATTCATTGGCATTATCACATTGATACAAACCAAGTTAGCGACAAGATCAAGGTTACAATGAATGGAATGGACTAGCAACGAGTTCTTCTTTAAAAGGAGGAAGACATCACAAAAGCTTCAAAAACCTGCCATATTTGAAAACTGTCATATTTGAAATTGCCTTATTTGGACTTGCTATATTTGGAGCTGCCATATTTGGAATTATCATATTTGTACTTGCCTTATTTGGACTTGCCATATTTGGAGCTGCCATATTTGAACCTGCCTTATTTAGAGTTGCTTTATTCAAACAATCTTGGTCACAAGGGCAAAATGGTCATTTATATGCTTCATTCATGTATGGAACCTCAAAATGAAATCAAGAAGTCTAACTCTACAAATGGAGAAAATTTGCACAAAAATGTTTAGAAGATTCTAGAAGGCTCCAAAAGATTTTGGAATATTCTAAGAAACTTCTAAGAATATTTCAAGTATCTTTGGTGGAAGAATAAAAGTCCTAAACAGGAACTAATGAAGGGGCGACACATATGGAAGAAAAGTCAAGTCAAAATATCTTTCCAAAATTGACAAGATCTTAACATATCATTCTCTTCCTTTTCTAATTAGGAACTTATGTTATTTTCTTATATAAGAACTTATTTTATAATTAGGAAAATATTTGTATCTTTTAGTTTTTTTTTCTTATTTAGTTTAAGAGAGT
>CATIWR010088946.1:0-15788 GCA_949677035.1 Omphalea diandra | reverse complement strand
AAAGTTGTATATTTATGTCTGATCTACATACCTGTGAAATAGGTTTTCCAAATTCGGCATGGTTGTTGAGATGTTATCCCTTCATCATGACTGGTTGTCAACATGTTATGAACCTACTTACCCTGAGATTAGTCCTTTGTTTTGGTGACCTTATAAACTGAATTAGACAATGAGTAAAACATGAAAAATTTTCCTTTATATGTTTTGTAATTGATGGTAAATTATTATTTTAATTAGATTTGTAAAATTTGAGATACACTCAAGAGAGTAAGACCTACTCAGACTGAGAGGACACTGCAATAGGGCAGAACTTAAAAATTCACCACATTTTGTGTGTGTCTGATATTGACCTGAAATTTGAATATGTTGTCCCATTATATGTCTAGTCTGTTTGAAAAAAAGAATGAAGTCACTTGGATAAGTATATCAAGAGTTATTATTGTGACAGTGTAGCAAGTTCAGGCTGCCATACAAGGAAAATATGTATAAATACTAGGTACACTTGCATGAATAATGCCATAACTGCATACCGAGCATTCATAATCACTTTGACATACTTGTAACCATGCATGTGTCAAATTATAGGGTCTCAAAACTTTGAGGAAACCATAGAGAGGGAACCAAACCTACCATAAAGGTTGGTCACATCAAAAGGTGAGTAGAAACAATAATCAGATTCAATGTGTGTGAGTAGAAACAATAATTAGATTCAATGTGTGTGAGTAGAAACCATAATTGAATTCTATGTGTGTGTATGATAATTTTATAATTTGATTATGTGCTATTACATGTATACATGATTGAATTGTTACATGTTATATGAAAATATAAGTCAAGTAAGAATGATTGAATTGTTACATGTTACATGGGAATACAGGCCAAGTGAGAATCAAATGCTCTTAACGATTACTTGACATATCATTTGTGAATAAGCACTTGCATATGGAAATAAAAGGGACATTGTGACCGACTTGTCAAACACTTGCAAATTACAGGAAGATGGACCAATAAGTCCCAAATCATATGTTACATGAATCACATGAATATCCTGGGAGCAATGTTTGCCTTGCTCGATCACGACAAAAACAAAGCTATTGTATTTGCACTTGCATAGTCAATTGTTATACTTGCAATGTATCTTGATGATATTTGATTATAGATTATGCCATGAGAATTTGATTATTGTTTTTATTCACTGAGTCGCGACTCACCAAATGGCAAGTATTTTTCAGATACTGAAGCATAGACTTTGGACACTTTGGTACATAAAGTCTTGCATAAAGACATATGGAACACAGGTCGTCGGCTGAATTCCAACTCGCTCTCCTTAAGTCATGTACATACATTACATTTGATAGGAACTAGTTATGGTCACTGGTCCTGACATTAGTTAACACATGTGTACATTAAATGCATATGGGATTATATATGTATGATGAATAAACCTTAATGTGTATACATTTCTAAACATGAAATGCCATGATTTGCAACTGAAGACGATAGTTACAGTTGGTGGTATTAGAGGATTCAAGCACACACGGGGCAGACGTGCAAATCCCGGTGTGTATGACATCGTAGGGTCGACGGGCAAATCCCGGATGTTGAGTGCTCTGATAGGTAAGTTGTAGCCATGTTGTGATGTTACAATTTATGGTATCAAAGCTGATTTACAAATGAGAACAATGGATGTCACAGTTATTGGTTAACAAATGAATTTAGATGTTACAGTTTTGGTATCAGTGAGGGCTCAAGCATACGCGGGTTAGACGTGCAAATCCCGATGTGTATGACATCGTGGGGCCGATAGGCAAATCCTAGATGTTGAGTGCTCTGATAGGTACTGATTGTAGCATTACAGATTGTGGACATGAATAGTATGAGTTTTTTAAATGAACACAGTTATTACAGTTATTGGTATCAGATTAATATGAGTTTTATAAATGAAAACGGTTGTTACAGTTAGTGGTATCAAAGCATATGAGTTCTGAAAAATGAACACGGTCGTTACAAAACTAGACAACACATATTCAAATGAAATAACTAATGATCATGAAATGTTGTAGAATGAATTGATTGGAGGATCAACCTAATGCCTTTAAGTATTTATCTATAAGTCAACCAAAGCTGTCTATGAATAAAACTATACTCACTCTCGCTTTTTATTTAATTTATAAACATAGAAGGTATGCTTCATTCCAATCCTTTAAAACTGCTTAGAGTAAATTTCCTCTCTTAATTATAATTCCTTAACTTAAGTGAATTTAATTGGTTTTCCATCAAAGAAGCTAACTCTTGTTATGAATCCTTGACTAACATATCATATATGGTGATCAATCATATATAACATTAATAATTCATAATCAAACTCAAATTTAAATTCTTTCATTGAAAATAAAAATGATCGATTCATTATTCCATAGAATAATGCAATCTAGTCCATACAACTTAGCCAAAAAACATGATTAAATCAAGAAGGCAAACAAAAGAATAAGAGAACATAAAGAAAAAGAAGAAGAGAAGAATGAAATGAAGATCTAAAGAAGTCTTTGCTCTTTGGAAAGGTTGGACTTCTACTGGAACTCCTAAGGAAACTAACTCCAACTTGGAAGAATACCTCTTTTCACAAATAACTAACTCTCTCTTTCTAACACTTTTTTTATTTTTCTTGAATGCTTTATGAATGATTTCTCATGTCTAAATGTAGGTTAAGTCCATGTATTTATAAGCCTTAAAGTGCCCCAAGTCATGCTAGTTTCAAAGAGGTGCCTTTATGAAAGGGTGTGACGAAGGGATGAAAGGGTGTGACGAAGGGATGTTGTAACTGCTCGGTACACTAGTGCTGACATAAGGTCCACTTGACATAAATGCTTTTTGTATGGTCACTGTGTTGACTAGACACAGTCTACCACTACTGGTGTTAAACTAAGTTCTTCCTTCCTTACTTGGTTTACTTTGTTCTTCGATCTAAGGCCCTATAACGCACTTATATCAAAATTTAAGCTAAAAAAAGCCTAGAAAACATGAAACTTACATAAGAACCATTAAAGTAAAGCTAGGATTTAAATCTTGGACAATATTGATAAAAAAACATAGTAAAAACAAAAGAAACATAGATATAAAATCCTTATAACACTATACTAATTTGTGCCATATCACATCAACACCTAAAACTTCAAGTATTGAGGTAATTGGGATGAAGAGGGCTCCTAGCACTAAGCGACCTATGCCTAGGGGAAAGAGAAAGGCACCTCAAGGATTAAAATCTAAGCGTAAAATGGCCAATCATGCTTACATGTGCACTAAGAAGCATACTCATCTAAACACATATAAAAAATTATCTTCTACTCCCAATCATGCATGTACATTCATACAGTCTCACCACCATAGTATGAGAAGGCCCCCTACCCATACTAAGTTTTTGCATAGGAGAAAGACTTACAAGTTCAAGCTCTAATGTCATTATTGTACGAAGTTTAGTCACATAAACAATTTTTGCTATATTAGGAAGGCTCACCTCAAATTAGAAGAACCTTTAAGAACTAATCCCAAAAGACCTAAGCATGTATGGGTATTTAAACAAAGATAATTTGTTTATGTTTTGTAGGAATGTTTGGTTGCCACCAATGAAGATAATGATTGGCACATGGATAGTGGGTGCTTAAAACGCATGATAGGAAACAATAAGCTAGTCATAGCCATAAAAAATAGGTAGGTGGCAATGTCACATTTGGGAACAATAAGGTAATTAGCATTGGAATAGTTGGTAAGAATGGTTGTTCACTTATTGATAATGTTCTTTTAGTTAATGGTTTGCAACATAAATTGTTAAGTGTAAGTAAATTATGTAACAAAAGTAATAAAGTCACCTTTGACACTAGAAAATGTTGGGTCACTACTTTAGTGGATAAGAAGGTAGTCTTTAAGGGTCAAAGGAAAAGCAACACTTACATACTTGACTTAGACAATTTGGCTAACCAATCCTTCGAGTGCTTTGAGTCTCTTAGCAATGAAGCTTGGCTTTGGCATAGAGGACTTGGTCATGCTAGCATGGAGCTCTTACATAGTCTATCTAAAGGAAAGCTAGTAAAAGGTATTTCTAAGCTAAAATTCTCCAAAGACAAGAAATTTGGACCTTATCAAATAGGGAAGCAACATCAAACTTCCTTTAAAGCAAAGAATGTTGTAAGTACTTTTAGACCTTTTCATCTTATCCATATAGATCTAATTGGACATACTAGGAATGCTAATCTAGGTGGAAAGCATTATGTATTTGTCATAGTTGATGATTTCTCTAGGTTTACTTTTGTTTCCTTTCTTGCTAATAAGAATGACACTTTGATGCTTTCAAAAGTTCTACAAAAAAAGTTCAAAATGAAAAAGGTTTCTTCATTTCTTCTATTAGAAATGACCATGAAAAGGAATTTCAAAATAAATCTTTAAAAATTATTACTTAGAGAAAAGGATTTCTCATAATTTTTCTACTCATAGAACACCATAACAAAATGGTATTGTAAAAAGGAATAATAGGACATTAGTAGAGATGGATAAAACTACACATAATAAGTATTCTTTGCCTAATTACTTTTGGGTTGAAGCCATCAATACTTGTTATATTACTAATCATATTTTTAAAAGACTTATTCTAAACAAACTTCTTATGAGCTATGGAATGATAGAAAACCTAAGCTTTCATACCTTAGAGTTTTTAGGAGCAAATGTTATATTTTTAATACCAAGGACAACCTTGGAAAATTTGTTTCAAAAATAAATAAAGGCATTTTCTGGGCTACTTCACCTCTAATAATGTGACATCCTCAATCCAAATCATATGCATTTTAATTATGTTATATTTGAATATATGCAATGGATAAATAATTGTTTAGACATGTGAATTAGAGAAATACGACAATGACACTTGCACCATTACATTTGGGACACTTGAACATATATGCAATGTTTGCATGGTTGCATGGCAAATTATCTTATGTTGTGTGTATGTTATAGTATCATAAATAATGGTATTTTATAGCTTATTTAAAAGTATAAGGAGCATGTAAGGATTATGATATGGATGACGGTGCTTAAAGAGTGAATAAGAGGGATTAAAAGAGGAAAAGTGAACTTCCAACCAATAGAAATGAAACATCATGATTTTGTCTTGTTGTAATAGTCTTACAAGTGTAATTTTTAACCCTTTAGGATCAGAATTAAGGGGTTAGACGTGAGGTACAACAGAAGAAAGAGAGAGCTAAGGAAGGAAGAAAGAAAGGAAGAAGAATAAGAATAAGAAGAATAAGAAGAAGAAGAAGAAGAAGGAGAGGAAGAAAAATGAGTAGCCTAAGAAAGAATCCTAAGGTTTTCTAATTCTAGGACATTAGGTCCTCAAGGCTTTGACGATAATAGTGGGAATAAGCCAGGACTATCCATGACTTAATAAGCTTGAAGGAAGAGGTAAGTAAATAGCTAATAGTACTATATGTGTGATTGGTTAAATGCTATGAATATATACTCAATGGAGTGAAATGTTATTTAATGTGATGATATTGAGGAGTACATTGATGAAAAGACTGTTATACTCTTGATTTATTTATTTTCATGAAACGTTGATAAATTATGACTTAGGAATAAAAGTATGTAGAGATATGAGCTGCCAAAGTTATGGGTGTTGTTATTAGGCATTATATTGCTGAAATTTTGATGGATTTATAGTTAATTTGTTGAAAGAATAATACTTGATGTTGTTGCCATAGTCATATGCCAAGCATTCATAATCATTTTGACATACTTATAACCATGTTTGTTTCAAATTTTAAGATCTCAACACTTTGAGGAAGCCCTAGAGAGAGAACCAAACCTACTATAAAGGTTTGTCACATTAAAAGGTGAGTAAAAACCATAATTATATTCTAATGTGTATGTGTGATAATTTTATAATACGATTATGTTCTATTACTTGTATATGAGATTAAATTGTTATACTTTACATGTGTATGCAAGTCAAGTGAGAATTATATGCTCGTATTGATTACTTGGTATACCATTGAACACTTGTATACGAAACTAAAAGAATGTTGTGACCGGCTTGTCAAACACTTATAAATCATGCAAAAAAGAGACCAATGTCATATTGGCACATGTTATTGATCAAATGATTCACTTGTTATATGCTGGCCAACAAAA
This sequence comes from Omphalea diandra, assembly GCA_949677035.1. Classification (NCBI taxonomy): domain Eukaryota; kingdom Viridiplantae; phylum Streptophyta; class Magnoliopsida; order Malpighiales; family Euphorbiaceae; genus Omphalea; species Omphalea diandra. Next base: position 9,608 of record CATIWR010088946.1, on the reverse strand, counting down.
ATCAAATGTCACTTGAAAAGAGTAGTGTTTGCCTTACAAGGTCAAGACAAAAATCAATCTATTACACTTACACTTGCATAGTCAATTGTTACACTTGTAATGTATCATGATATTCTTATGTTGGTTGTGCCATAAGAATCTGATTTTTTTTTTATTCATTGAGCCGCAACTCACCAAGTCAAAATTATATTTTTTAGATACTAAAACATAGGGTTTGGATACTTTGGTGCATAGAGTTTTGCATTGAGACACATTAAGCACATGTCGTCTACTGAATTCCAACTCTCTTTCTATCCTTGTGTCATGTAAATATATCTAGATAGGGATGAGTTTATAGTCACTAGACTTAAACATTAGTTAACATATATGTACATTAAATATATATTGGAATGTGTATGTATGATGAATAAACCTTTATGCATATGTAATTTTGGACATGAATGCCATGATTTGTAAATGAAAATGGTCATTACAATTTTATGTATCAAAGCAGGGATAGGCTCTATAGGTACATACATATGAACATGACATGACTTTTGCACTATTATACTTTATCATATGACATAGTCTTATATGTCTATAACACATTAGCAGAGGGTAGTCATGGTAGTACCCATGGCTCAACAAGGAGAGAGGAGTAAACTGATTTGCATTCCATAGAAGCATCTTACCAACCATTAATAGATAAACATACTAACAGAGTTAGATCTCCTACACATTCTCATGCACAACACTTATCTCATAGGCAACCACAACATAGAATTGGTGAACCAATAGTGCAGGGTCTAAAAATTAAAAGAGAAAAAAGGTATGACAAATTAAGAAAATAAGGTGCAGTAGATATCAATGGTACCATAGATCCATCTGCAGTAGAGGCATGGCTAAAAAGAGCACAAAGAGTTTTGAATTTGATGACATGCACAGTAGAAGAAAAGTTTGATTATGCATTGTCACTACTACAGAGGGATGTATATGATTGATGAGAAACCATTCCAAGGAGTGATGTTTAGCCTCTAATGCTTACATGGGATGATTTTCTTTATGAGTTCAACAATAATTATATGCCAGAAGTATACAAAGATGACAAAAGAAAGGAATTTTTGAACCTAAAGCAGACGGAGATGACTATGGCTGAGTATAAGGTAAAATTTAATCAATTATCTTATTATGTATCCTTCATGGTGGCCACTCATAAAGACAAATGTTGAAAGTTTGAAGAGGGACTGAGATAATTCAATTTGGCAAGAAGGGGAAACTAAGTCCTTGATACAAAGGACTATATGAGATCTTAGAAAGAATTGGTCCATTGGCTTAGAGGCTAGCATTACCACCAGCGATGGCTCAAATTCATGATGTATTTCATATAAGTATGCTCATAAAGTTTCGATATGATCCTACACATATACTTAGGGATCCAGTAATAACAATTACAATTGATGTAAGTTATAATGAAGAACCAGCAAAAATCATTAGTTATAAGATGAAATATTATGAAATCGAGAAATCCCTTTAATTAAAGTGTCATGGAAAAACCACTCATAGTAAGAGGCTACATGGGATACTGAAGAGAACAGTAAATGACAATATCCATATTTGTTTATAGGTATTGAATTTTGAGGATGAAATTCTTCATAAGAAGGGAAGAAATGTAACATATCTATCTACATTCATTGGCATTCTCACACTAACCTATTTATTACATAAATAATTTTCAATCCTAAATGAACATAAGAATTGGATAAATGGTCATTTAGTTATGTGAATTGGATAAGCACAACAATGACAATTGCACCATTGCATTTAGGACACTTGAACATATATGTAATATTTGTATAGTTTCATGACAAATTATTTTATGTTGTGTGCATGATATAGTATCATAAATAATGGTATTTTAGAGCTTATTTAAAAGTATAAGGAGTATATGGGAATTATGAGATATATGGAGGTGATGAAGGAGTGAAGAAGATGGACTAAAAGGGGAAAAGTGAACTTCTAACGAATGAAAATGAGACCATATTTTGTCTTGTTACAATAGGTTTCCAAGTGGAATTTTTCATCCTTTAGGATCAAAAGAGAGAGATTAAACATGAGGGGAAGTAGAAGAAATAGAAAGCTAAGGTAGAAATAAAGAAAAAGAAGAAAAAAAAAAGAAGAGGGAGAAGAGTGAGCTGCCTATGAATGAATCCTAAACTCTTCTAGTTCTGGAAAAATAGGTAAGTTAATTTATCTTCTTCCCACATGAAATTAATCTCTCATAACATGTTAATCATGCATGATTAGTAAGAATTATGGAGTATTTGAGGCAAAGCTCATGTATGGAAGTTGAAATTTAAGAGAAACAAGAGTTAATTGTGTTGGTTCTGTTGTTAGTGCAGAATTTTGTACCCATGATTTCATAATTATAGAAAAGGAATTAAGGAAAATGAAAAATATGAAGGTTGTAGCTTTTTGCCCCATCTAGATACATGCACAACATTTTTGCTTATTTTGGTGTGTGTGAGGAGACATGACTCATTTAATAGGGCTAGTTCACAACCAACCGAAATCACCTCAATCTTTTTGTTTTCCTATATTTTGATAACCTTTTATTTTGATTTAGACAAAGTTCAAAACATTAAATTTGTAGGGTTATATCCCTTATAAATACTTGTAAAGCAATTTTGCTTGATTTGTTATGTGGAAAGAAATATGGCTCATTGATTATGACTGATCCTAAACCCAATGAAACCTCATTAGTCTTACAATTATGTTTTCCAATAATTTGAGAGCCATAGAATCAAAATTTGGTGATGTGTTAAACTTAAAAGTTTTATATTTATTTCCTATATGTATGACTATAAAATATTTTTGCCAAATTTAACATGGTTGTTGAGATATTGTCCCTTCATTATGACTGAATGTCAACATGTTAAAAACCTGCTCACCCTGAGATTGGTCATTTGTTTTTGTGACTTTATAGACTGAATTACACTATGATTAAAATATGAAAAATGTTCCATTATGTGTTTGTAACTTCTGGTGAATCCGTTTTGCAATTGGATTTGTAAAATTTAAGATATGCCCAAGACTATAAGAGCTACTTAGACTGAGATGACATTGAAATAGGGTAAAATTTAAAAATTCACCACATTTTCCCTATGCCTTATATTGACCTAAAATTTGACTATGTCATATTGTTATGTGTCTTGCTTATTTAAAAAAAGAAGAATCAAGTCCTTTGGATAAGTATATCTAGAGTTGCCACTATGAGATTGTAGCAAGGTCGGGCTTCCATATAAGGAAAATATGATTAAACACTAGGTCCACTTGCATAGATCATGTCATAGTTGCATACCAAGCACTCATAATCATTTTGGCATACTTATAACCATGCATGTATCAAATGTTAGGATCTCAACACTTTGAGGAAGCCCTAGAGAGTGAACCAAACATACCATAATGGTTGGTCATATCAAAAGGTGAGTAAAAACCATAATTAGATTCTAATGTGTATGAGTGACAATTTTATGATGTGATTATGTTATATTGCATGTATATGTGATTGAATTGTTACCTTTTACATATGAATATAAGTCAAGTGATAATTTTATATCCTTAATGATTACTTGGTATACCATTGTGAATGAACTCTTGCATATGGAGCTAAAAAGAAGTTGCGACCGACTTGTTAAACACTTGCAAATCACTTGGCAAAAGGGACTAATATGTCCTATTGGTATATATTATTGATCAAATGATTCACTTGTTATATATTAGCTAGTAAAATCAAATGTCATTTAAATCACATGAATTCCTAAGAGTTGTGCTTACCTTACAAGGTCACGAAGAAATCAATTTATTGCACTTGCACTTGCACTTGCATAGTCAGTTGTTATACTTGTAATGTATTCTAATGATATTTGATTATTGATTGTGCCATAAGAATCTTATTATTGTTTTTATTGATTGAGTCACAACTCACCAAATCGTAATTATGTTTTTCAGATACTGAAGCATAGGCTTTGGATACTTTGGTGCATAAAGTTTTGCATAAAGATACATAGACCATAGGTCATCGATTAAATTCTAACTTTCTCTCTCCTCATACCATGTACATATATCTAGATAGGATCCAGTTTATGGTCACTAGCCTTGAACATTAGTTAACATATATGTACATTAAATACTTGTTGGATTATACATGTATGATGAATAAACATTTATGCATATGTAATTTTGGACATGAATTCCATGATTTGTAAATGAAAATGGTAATTACATTAATTATCTCATTATGCATCATTTATTGTGGCCATTGACGAAGACAAATGTCAAAAGTTTAAAGAGAGATTAAGATACAAGATCACTGTTGTAGATCTTGTGAGTTATACTAAGCTAAAAGCTATTGTAATTGGGGTGGAACGATTAAAAAAAGAAAGCAAAAAGCAACGAGTAAAAAAGGGGTTTATTGAGTTTATGGGAGATTTTAGTAGAAATAAAAGTAAACGTGGAGATTATATGCCATCACAGTCCAGTGCTAGAGGTAGTTATTCTAGCTATAGAGGAAGTAGGTTAAAAGTTTCATCTTATGCATGAAGAGGTCAAAGCCAAGTTAAACAACAATGACCCTAGTGTGTTTATTGTGGGAGGCAACATATGGCTGAATGTAGGAAACTGACTAGTAGGTGCTACTTTTGTGAATCTTTTGATCATATGCTTAGTGATTATCCTAAAAGATCTAAAATGTTAAAGGAAGGCAAAGGTAGATCTTATCATAATCCACAGTTAAAGTTTCAAAGTAAGTGAAGTTAGAGTATCATTTGGTAAGGGTAGAGGTAAAAGTAGAACAACCATAGCTAGTCAAGGTATGAGCATATCAGAAGGTCAGAGTTCTTAACCCCTAACACAATTTAGAGTATTTGACATGACTAGGTAAGAAGCCATCGCTGCTCCAAAAGTTATCACTGGTAAAATTTTTCTCCTTGATTTAGAAGTTAATGTATTAATTAATCATGGTTTTACGCATCCATTCATTTCATTGAATATGGCATCCTAATTGTGCAACAAGCATCAACTTTTACATTTTAACCTATGTATGATTAATCTTTTAAGAGATGTGATGATTGTGGATAAGATATGTTATGATCTTGTGATTTGCATTAATGATATTAAGTTGAATGTTGATCTAGTACTGTTGTCACTCTGTGAATTTGATATGATATTGGGAATAGATTGGTTGACCAAATATCATGTGATAGTGAATTGTTTTACTAAGAATGTTGTTCCAGAATTTCCAAATAAAAAAAAAGTTTGTTTTAAGGGAAAGACAAATTGTACCTACATGTCTAGTTTTTGCTATTAAGGCTTTTCACTTGATTAAAGGTGGTTATGAGGTTTATCTGGCACATATGGCAGACATAAGGTTCACAAATGAATTATTTGAGAATATTCTAGTGGTAAATGATTTTCCAGATGGATTTTCGACTGACTTAGTTGGTTTGCCACTTAATAAGGATATAGAATTCACAATTAAGTTAGTTCCAGGAACAACACTAATATCCATTCTACCTTATAGAATGGCTCTAGTTGAGTTAAGAGAATTAAATACCCAATTGCAAGATATACATGAAAAGGGATTCATCAGACCTACTGTGTCAACTTGGGGTGCTCTAGTGTTATTTGTTAAAAAGAAATATGAGACAATAATGTTGTAGATTGATTATAGGCAGTTGAATAGGATTATTATGAAGAACAAATATCCATTGCCAATAATATATGATCTATTTAACTAGTTACAAGGAACACAAATGTTTTTTTATTAACTTGAAATTAGATTATTTTTAAATTAAAATTTCAAATCCGATCCACCAAAGACTTCTTTTCAAATTAGGTATGGGCATTATGAATTTTTTATGATATCATTTGATTTGACTAATGCACTAACTGTGTTTATGGCTCTTATGAACAAAGTGTTTTAGCCTTAGACATATTTGTAATTGTGTTCATTTATGACATACTAATGTATTTAAAAAGCAAAGAGGAGCACAAATAACATTTAACGATTGTTTTCCAAATTTTAAGAGAAAAATAATTTTTTGATAAATTAAGCAAGTTTGAGTTTTGGGTTGACGATGTGGTATGTTTGGTACATGTAGTTTTTGAGAAGGGCATATAGGTGGATCCAACCAAAGTTGAAGCAATACTAAAATGGGAAATCCCAAAAAGTGTTGTAGAAGTTTGAAGTTTCTTAAGATAAGTTGGGTATTATCATCGATTTGTTGAAGACTTTTCACTTATAACTGCTCCTTTGACTAAGTTACTTGAGAAAAATACATCATTTCAGTGGTCTGAAGCATATCAGAAGAGTTTTGAAAAATTTTAAAATAGATTGACATATACTTGAGTGTTAGCCATTCCTATAGGTAATGGATGACTTATAGTTTATAACGACACCTCTTAATAAATTTTGGGATGTGTCTTATTACAACATGGTAAGGTAACTACATATATATTGAGACAATTGAAGCCTTATGAATTATCTTATGCACTATATGACTTAGAACCTACTGTCATTGTGTTTGCTTTGAAAACATAGAGACATTAGTTGTATAGAGAAACTTTTTAGATATTTACAAATAACAAGAGCTTGTAGTATTTTTTGAGCCAAAAATAATTAAACATGAGACAAAGGTGGTGGTTAAAATTGCTAAAAGATTATGATTGCATCATTGAATATCATTTAGTGAAGGCAAATATAGTAATAGATCCTTTGAGTAGGAAATCAAGAAGTAGCGTAACTTATTTATAGATATTTCTATTATCTTATTCAATTCAGTTATGAACTATGAATTTGGAACTAAACATGGAAGAGAAGAGGGCCATGAATCCATCTGTCTAATTTGTCAACATTCCTTAGTCTAGTTCGCGATTATAATTTATGAAGTTGTGGTCATGAATTAAAAGACATTATGTTTTCTTTGAAGATTAAAGACTTTATCTAACTTCAAATATAGAGACTAACTAACAACTGCAAAACAACACTTAATTGAATCATTAGAATTGATCAAGCTCCTTTCTCAATATCAAAAGTGGTTTAAGACTTAGGATTAACCATCCTAGTCCAACAATCTCCCCCTTTTTGATTTTGACAACTTAGATTGTTCCAAAGGGAAAATAATGCAGAATTATTAAGTTAGAGTGAAGTTAAGGTAAAATTTCAATGAGTAATACTTAAGACAAAAATTTCATTAGTATGACATTCAATCATTGAACAAAAATTCTAAGTATGAAGTTATGATGTTCCCCCTCAACTTATGCTATAAGTTTCATGTTATTATTTTCTTCCCTTTTAATCTTAAGATAGTACAATCTCTCCCCTTTTGGCAAGATCAAAAAGAGGGTGTATAAGGAAAAAGAAAAAACAAGCATAAGTGAACATAAGGAGCAAATGCAAAACATCAAGATAAAATTCATTAATCACATAAGACAATGAATTGCAAAGAAATAATTTTTTATATATATAACTGTGGGATCACAAAAATTTGGAAAAAAAAAAGAAAAACAAATACAAAGGATCCCTAATCTAGAGAACAGGAGAATCATCATCATCTCTAAAAGATGCTTCCTCTTGCTCTTGTATGGCTCCTTCAAATTCATTCCCGTCCTCAACTTCATCTTCATTGCCATCTCCATCTTGCATATTGATGAATTCTGGAAGATGATAATGAGGAACCCCTAGTTTCTCTTGAAGATCCACCATATCACTGTGAAGATGTGATAGAAATAGGAATCATCTTCATCATCCTCATCAATTTATCCAATTTACGATCAATGAAGGCAAGAGACAACCTAGTTTTTGGTTTGAGTTGAGGAGGAGGGACTTGCATTGTGCCTTCTTCAATGTGGAGTCGCTTCCTTTTTGAAGCTTGTGAGGTTTCCATCTTCTTTGCTCCTATTGCACTAAGGGTATACGCATATGTGTCCTGATGAATAGCGTTAGCGTTTGTAAGGTAGGTGAGATCTAGGAGGTTTTGGGATGGTAGAAGTTTCTTAGTGAGGAATTTTTCTTTTTCCTCATCAAGGGCTCCAACGAATCGATAAATGGTTGTAATATGCGAGGGCAGTAAAAAATGGCTTTTGGGTTTGGTATTCATGTGAATCAATTGATCTACAAGGTACCGGCCAGTTTGGATAGGTTTATTTTTTAACAAGGCAAAAAGGAATGCCAAGTCTTTTTGGGACACTTTCTCGTTTCCATCACCTTTTACATTTACAAAAAAGGTGATGATACAATGGAGTATCCAAAGAGGGTAGGGATTTGATGTGTTTAGATAAAGAAGAGCGAGGGTCGTGTTTGGTTTTGATAGAGATTTCCAACCAAAACTCAGAATAGATAACATCAAGTATAGATATTATGAATGGGATGTTTTCTTTGACTTGTAAATTAAACAATGAAGATAGTTGGTTGAAGGTAATAAAAAAAGGGTCGCCAAAGGCTCGAAACACTAACCTGTATTACCCTGCTCTTGAATCGACTTTTTGGCTCAATTGTACAGTGCACATAAACTCTTGCACGACCTCTTCATAACCGGGTTCATTTCGGAAGATGAACTCGTTCCAACGCAAATTTGAGAGGAAAGCACATATTTCAACATTGATACCCAAGGTCTCTAACATAAAAGTTGAGGGTATCTTATTTGCAAGAATGATCTTGGAAGAGTTGGCTTTGAACCTATCTTTTTCTTCCTTGGTAACACCTTTCATGAGATGGAGGGCATGGGGTGCAGAGGGTTGAGCTACTGCATTCCCTTTGTCTGCCTTGGACAACTTCTTTGGAGCCATAGCAAAAGAGTAAGAGAGTTTGGGAGATTTTTAGAGAGATTTAAGAAAGTGAAGATGTTTGGAACAGTAGTGAATAAGTTACTGTTGAAGAGGGCATTTATAGCCTTTGAAGGGTGTAAAAAAAGCTATAAACGGCTAGAAATGAATTAATGAAGAGTTGGCAATGGTTAGTAGTCAAATCACTTAAATGTCTAGGGAGTTACTCTAATTCACGTCCGTGAATTCATGAGTCGCGATCGCAAATTCTGAAAAATATGAGTAACGGACAAATTTTGCTCAGGAATACGCGCCTTAACAGTCAAAATTTTCAAAAATTTTACTAAAATTTGAGGTGGAACAGAAATTTCGCGATCGCGAATTGATGTTTGACAGCTATGTGACATTGACTTGTAATTTGTGACCTTGAAGGAAGGATAGTGACCGCGAATTATGAGTCATCAATGAAAAATAGTTGAATCTTGAAAAAATTATGATCCACTTAACTATATCAACCAAAAATATCACAAATCAACAAACATCAATACAGATAGCAATATTACACATAAGATAAAAAATTTTCACTTTAGGGAGCTTCCATCAAGCATTCCCAATTCTCTCTTAATGAAGTTCATCCTTTCTTCATTTAGAGGTTTAGTGAAAATATTTGCAAGTTGATGATTTGTGTCAATAAATTCTAACGCAACATCACCCTTTTGTACATGATCTATAAGAAAATGATGTCTAATATCTATGTGTTTTCTTTTAAAGTGTTGGATGGGATTTTTTAGAGAGATTAATAGCACATG
>CATIWR010088929.1:0-11570 GCA_949677035.1 Omphalea diandra | reverse complement strand
TATTGTTTTTATTCACTGAGTCGCGACTCACCAAATCGCAAAATTTTTTCAGATACCGAAGAATAAGAATTGGACACCTTCGTGCTTTCAGTGTTACATCATTTCATATGGACCACAGGTCGTCGGCTGAATCCAAACTCTGTCTCTTCTGGTGTCATATACATAGATGTGCATCAAGTAAATGTTTGATTGTGTGTAGGATGGATAAAACCTATATGCATATGTATTTTGAACATGAATGATATGAGTTATGTAAATGAAAATGGTCGTTACATTTTATTGGTATCAGAGCTAAAATGAATTGGTCATTACATGTAATGAACCTGAAATTCCTAGAAATCATATTTCATAAAAGTTTCTTTTAGTTCATTTTAGTTTTGTTAAGTTACTTTTGCTATTTTAATTTGTGTTTATTTTTCTCTTAATATTTTAGTTTGCTAGATAATAAAAAAACTAAGAATTTGTTGGTACTTGTGTGAACATATTTATGTGGGAATGATCTTGACTTATCATTATAGTACTTAAACAATTTGTACACTTACAAGGGTTACAACATGTAACAAGTTTTTAGTGCCATTGTTGAGCATAGAATTTTGAATATAACTTGAGTTTCTATTAATCTAGTGTTTAGATTCTACATACCTAATTTTTGTGCGTTTAATTATTTTTATTTCTTTTGATAGTTAAAGTGCTTAGCTTATGTGATGCTCATAAAACCTAGAATCAATTGAATTTGATCCTAAATTAAGCATACATTTTGCATCCAAAGACAAATCCAAAAAGAAGAAATTTCTTAAAGCCAAAATGGCTCACAAAGGACAACCTCTAAGAGCTTTAAGGGATTTTACCATACTAAATACTCATGGCACTGAATCAACCATTGCTAAATCTATCGTTGCAACCAACAACTTTGAAATTAAAATGGAAATCATCTAAATGGTGCAACAAAATACATTTGGGGTTGAACTACCAAGGATCCAAATGCAAATATTGTAAATTTTCTTGAGATTTATGCAACCTTCAAGATCAACGAAACAACTGATGATGTTATTCACTTAAGATTGTTCACTTTTTCATTAAGAGATAGAGCTAAGAGGTGGCTAAATTCTATGGCACCCAACTTATTTGCTATATGGGAGGAACTTTCATAAGCTTTCTTAGAAAAATACTTCTCATCGAGTAAGACTCCTAAATTGAAGTAAGCTATTACAAGTTTTGTGCAAGAGCCGCTTTAGACATTCTGTTAAGCATGAGAGAGGTACAAGGACCTTCAAAGTAGGTGTCCACATTATGGCTTAGTGGACTAATTGATAGTCTAAAAATTTTATAATGGACTCAATCATTCCATTCATATTACTATTGATGCCACTACAAGAGGAACACTCATAATGTGAATGCTTTGATTTTTTACGATTGCACTCGAATAAGTAGAATTTTGGTTCAAACTCCTCGCCTTTTATCAATCATCATGGGGTTGAGAGGACCGAGGTCATACATTGGTATAAACACAAGTTGTGGCATGGATTTTTAGGATTATTGGGAGATCCTTAAAAAGTCTCATGAGTTTTGAAGCCCTTATTGATGATTAAGTGGTCAACAGGGGACTTAGGTGGGGTAATACTTTGGTATCACCGTTAATTAAAATGGAGTCACCACTTTATTTGGTTAAGATAAAACTCTAGGCAAGGATAAATTCCAAACCTAATAAGTTAATTAAAAGTCATAATCCATCTTCACCCCCATCAAAGATCAGGTCCAGAAATTGGATATGACATGGAAAAAAGTTTAGACACTCTAAAATTACTCGAATTTAGGGATCTGGCCCTTGAGCATCTTTGGTTCACATTTATAATTTTAACAATATTATTAGTTAGTCTAATTAATGATTCTAAAACATTCATCTAGTGCATTCTAAGTTAATCACAACATCAAAACATTACAAGCACTCACCATGGGGAGGATCATACATATATGGTTTCTAATGGGATTAACATGCATAGTAATTAATATATATGCAATATGTAAGGAGTAAATGCATCTTTATGTGCCAAGAAAAAATATAAGCTAGTATCATGTTAAGATCAAAATAAAAGATGGAACTATTCTAAAGACTAATGGTGTTATCTAACAAAGGCCTATCTAAATTACGGGTCACAAGGATGTTCAACTCCAAGTTAAGGGTTTTAGTAATGCATATATGTCCATTATCCATACATTAATAACAAAGTATCATGTAGGATTAACACATAGCACAAATAAAGGTTAACATGAACAATGTTAACACATGATGCATGAATGTACAAAATTCATACGGAGGACAAAAGAGAAGCCTTAGACAAGGGTTAAAGCCACCAATTTGGAGTCATGGGATCATTGTATTCACTTCCACCAATACGTCAAAGGATCTAAAGCATCCTAAAAATACCTCTAACTATAAATGAAGATACGATACCAAAATGATGGAAATAGATGCCTATATGGCTATGAGTGTATATAATCCATTAAATATGAAAGCAAATGAACATATGCGGTCATAAAGTAATGAGCTTCCTCTCCTACTTTACTCAAAATCACCTAAAATGAAGATAGAAGGGGTATGTAAGCTAGTGAGCTCGCCACTCCCTTTCAATGGTGATAAGTATAAAAGTGCATGAAAATAGCAAACTAATCATAAACAAACATCAATATAATGGGGTTAAAGGGTCTATTGGCCCTTTACACCAAGAATGAGGGTTGAATTAGTGAAAAATATAAAACTTTGAGAGAACACAAATAAATAAAAGTTTAAGGAAAGGGAGGAAGAAAATCAACATAAAAGTTTTGTAGTGGTTCGGGTGTTAATAAACCCTATATCCACTCTCTAATTCACCAATTTGGTATTCTCACTAACCCACTAGTATTTTATAAGCTCACACTAAACTTAGTATTTGGCTCACACCAAACCCTAATTACACTTGTGTTTAAGGCTCACACACAATCTTATGAGAGTTTTACTAGCAAAAGGCTCACTCTAAACCTAATTTGCAAGTGTTTGAGACTCACACTTAAATTCTTACAACATAATCAATATCACTCAATAAAGTAACAAAGAGTAAGAGTGTTAAGAATTAAATTTGTTTAGACAATAATTTGTTATTCTCTTCCATTTAAGCCAATTTAGTGGAGTATTTATAAAGTCAAATCACAAAAGAGCCTTTACTAAGAAAAATATGAGTAAATCTCTAAGTTATGGTAGATAATCCTACATTAAATGTTTGTCATACTCAAATCACCGTCTAAATAGGATATATCGATTTTGATATGCATTTAGCATGGAGAGTTAGCTATTTGCAACTAAGATCTTTAAATGTATCTAACAATAAGTGACAATTTGTGTTTGATTATTGGTTCTTTTAAAACTAGCCATTAGAGCCCTTTATTAATAATACAAGTCTTGGTCATGATCTTTTGGTCACAGTAGAGATCTAAGTAGCATTAGGGTAGGGCATCCTAAATGGCACCACAAAACAAATTTGAGGTTTTTGGTTCATCCTTGAAAATGAATCATGGTCGCTATTCAAAATCATTGTCATGATATTTAAACTTACAACTAGATACTTGGACATGTGGCTCAATTCAACTAGTTTTCCTAGTGATCGATGGAACACCTTACAACATTTTAAAAGTCATAAGGCTCACTATAACTATCACCACAAAACAAATTAGAGCTTTGGCTCTCAATTTTTCATGAGATAATGGTAATGACTTGTCAAATATTGGTCACGACCTTTATCTTAGTCCCAATTTTGCTATCTTAAGTGTGATTTTCAGGATATTTTTAAGACTTAGAGTTTTCTCACTTCCATTTAACTTTCAATGCAATTCCTATCTTATTTTATGTAAGAACAACACTTAAAATATCAATTAGACTCTTTGAATATATATAGTTAAGATCAAAAGAAAGGTTTGACCAATCTAGTCTAATAATCTCTCTCTTTTTTTTTTAAAATTTTGAAAATCTATATTGAAAATGTTAAGTGTATAACCTCTAACATGCATATCCTTATAAATTTTAAGTGTTTGGAAGTCATATGAAGTTGGATGGTATAAATCCTTAGTAATTCAATATTGTTAGACTGGGTTGATCAAACCTATGTCAAACTCTCTTTTGATCTTAACAACATATATTAAAAGGTTCTAATCATCTTCTCTGAGTTTGGTCATTATAAAAATAAAGTTGGAATTCCATTGGAAGTTAAATGGAACCAAGATTCAAGATTTACTTATAAATCGCACTTGTCACAAGTAAACAGTGACCACTATTCTAATCAAAGCCTAGCATAATTTGGATAGTTAAGTTCACGATCTCAATTGTGACAGCCTTAGCAATCATGACTATCGAAATAACTTGAGGGATTCAAGTGACCAATCATATGAAGCCATGTGTCTTATGAATTGCTGAAGAACTAAAAATTATGGCAATGATCCTCCTTGTAACGATCGCAACCTACCAAGCTTCATTACTCCAAGACTCCAATTGAGTTTGCAGCAAGTATTAACACTTAGTTCGCCAGTATGACCATGATATCACCTATGATCTTGGTGTAGCACTAGAAGACTCAAACGACTACATTTTTTAATGAACTAATGCAGAAATGACACATGTACTAGCCATTAGACACAATTAAAGATCTTGACTGTGATCAAGTAAAATTCAGAGTGAAACTTGAGTCACAATTGCAAAGTCCTTGTCTCGGTCACGATATGACTAATAAGCATTACATGTAAGATTTTGCCATCAACTTTTGAGATATGGAGATAGTTTTGTTAGTAACATCTTGTTGGTGGGAGTAACCTATAAATACTCCATCGATTAGACATAAATGCAAGAGAATAATATTTATTAAGGCCAAACTCTTACAAATTTGATTCTCAACTTTCTTTCTTTTAATTGCTATTTTTTTTATTAAGTTGTAAGAAGTTTGGTGTGAGCTTTAAACATCCTTTGGGATTAGGTTTGAGAGTGAACCAATAGAAAAATCTTGTATAAATTTGAGTGTTAGCTTTGAGAAACACTTGTAAGGGTATGTGTGAGTGTTTACAAAACACAAGTTGTGAAGTTAGGTGTAAGCTTTCAAACACCATTTGGCATTAATGGAACACCTAATTGGAAGAATTACAGAATGGATGTAGGGTTGGTTAATACCCGAATCACTATAAATTATTGTGTGTTCTATTCTTCTTCTACTTTTTCTAATACTTGCATAACTAACCTTCCCTCCAAAATTTTAATTTTCCATCAATTCAACCCCCATTCTTGGTGCACAAGGACTGACAAATATTATCCATAAACACTTAGGAATTGAATTTAGAGTTTTGAATATACGCCCCCTTAATCCATATTCCTCCTTAATTATGACAATTTGTCCAGCATATTACAATTCAATTTGCATATAATTCTATTATTCTCTTTTCCTTTGTCAAGATCAAAAGAGAGGGAAAATGTAAGAGGGATAAAGAATATAAGAGTGGATCAA
Source organism: Omphalea diandra (assembly GCA_949677035.1). Taxonomy (NCBI): domain Eukaryota; kingdom Viridiplantae; phylum Streptophyta; class Magnoliopsida; order Malpighiales; family Euphorbiaceae; genus Omphalea; species Omphalea diandra. The sequence goes on along the minus strand of CATIWR010088929.1, from coordinate 6,054 downwards.
ACACAATCAACTTCAATTGTTAATCAATCCATAATTTTCAAACAACCTTGATAAGCATTGAAAAGACAAAGAAACAATGGATAAATAAAAAGATAAATAACATTTCATTCATAATAGAAAATCAAGTACACAAATCATAAAGTTTTAAACATATACATATGTTTGATCATATAATTAGACCTAAAGATTAAAAACATAAAAAATATAAAAGAAACACAATGAACATGAAAGTGAAGATAAAAAATAGAAAGGAAAGTTAAAACTAAAAAGTTAAGGAGAAGTCATCATCATTATCTCCATCTTAGTTGTCTTCTTTTTAATCTTCTTCTTCATTGCCTCTTTCTTCTTCTTCAGTGTCTTTTTCCTCAAAATCCAAAAGACAATAAGGAGTAAGCTCAAGTTTCTCTTATAAATCCATAATATCATTGTGGAGGTGACTAAGGAGCTTGAATCTCTTATTCATCACCCTCATTAGCCTATCAAGCTTTTTATCCATTATGGATAAGGAGATACGAGGAGAAAGAGCTTGAATTGGTGGTGTTTTTAGTTCCTCTTGGCCTTTTTAAATCATAAGCCTTCTTTTCTTTTGCACATAGGAGGCTTATTGAAGCCTTGCACCTTTAGACCTAAGAAGATACTCATAAGTGTTTGGCTTAATTGCTTTGGCATTAATAAGGTAGTTTAGGTCAAGAAAGTTTTTGCTTGGGTGGTAGGTGGTTGGCTTCATTTTATGGATTGAGGATTTTCACATGCCTATACATTGTAGTAATGTGAGAGGGGGAAGAGAAATTAGCCATGCTTAGATTACTTATATAAGCTAATTGGTTAATAAAAAAAAAAGGCTTATTTGAATAGGTTTGCCTTCAATAAGGCAATAGAGAAAGCAAAGGTCCCTTTGGGACACTTCTTATTCCCATCTTTTTTAGCATTTATAGAAAATGTAATGATTTTATGGAAAAGCCAAAAAGGTAGAGTTTTTATGTTTTTGCCAAGGGAGGACTTGGTGTCATAATGATTTCAATAGAAATCCCATGCCAAAACTCATCCAAATCAAAAGCTAAGGAAAAAAGGGTTTGATGAGACATTATCTCCTATTTGAAAGTGAAAGAGAGAGCAAATTTAGGAATAGGTAATGTAAAATTTTCGCTAAAGCAATGAAATAAAAGGCCATACATACCTACTACTGGATTGATAGCCTTACTAATCTCCATTGTAGCCATGAATTCTCTTGCTAATCTCTATTATAGCCATGAATTCTCTATATTGGTAGCCTTGCTAATTCTCTTATTTGAAAGTGAAATAGAGAGATAACAAATTTAGGGATAGGTAATGTAAAAAGGTTCACTAAAGCAACGAAATAGAAGGCCATACATACCTACTGTTGATTGTTAGCCTTATTAATCTACATTATAGACAAGAATTCTCTCATCACTTCCTCATTTCCAGGTTTATTTCTAAAGATAAATTCCTCCCATCCCGAGTTAGAAAGAAAGGCTCTAAATTTTCCATCAAGGTGTAAAGTTTCAAGTGCAAAAGTGGATGGGATTTTGTTTGGCATAGTGATCTTCTTCTTGATCGATTCATATTGCTCCTTCCTTTCTTGAGTCTCTCCTCTCATTAGATGGAAATGAGGTGGTTGCCTTAAGAATGGAGAACTGGTTTGGGATGCTTTCCCATTGGCATCCCTTAGGTGATTTCTTAGAGTCATTAAAAAGGAGATAGGAGAGTAGAGAAGAAAATATAAGTAGAAGAAAAGAAAGTTTGAGAGATTTAGAGAGAAAGTGTTGAATTTGGAAAGAATGGAAGAAGGAAAGAAGTAAAAGTGAAAGAAATGGTTGAGAGGGGTTTAAATAAGCAAAAAAAAAAAAGTAACTAAAAATGCCAGGAAAATGATTACTTTTGCATTAAATATAAGAGACATATCATTTAGGATGCAAAAGGTCATTACCAGTGGTTATTATGATTTGTTAACGTGAATTATGGGTTGTGACTGCGAATTACAAAAATCGTAAGTAACAACTACTTTTTCCTTAGAAATACAATAGTTAAAATTTGAAAGTTTAAAAATTCATGAGGGCAAAAGAAAATTGCGAGTGCAAATTTTGAAAAATGTGAAAAAACCAATGTGACTTGTAAATCTCAATCCCGATTTTATATCTCGATCATGATTTAAAAGTCAATTTCGAAAATATGCTTAAAAATGAATGGACTTGAATGGCCTAAATTCTAAGTGATTAGATGATTATTCAAGCATTTGAATATGGAAAAACTCAATTGCAAGTTGAATTAATTCATCTCAAACATAAGAGCAACATACCAAAGTAAATCATAATCATATCAATCATACTAATATCAATCAAACAACATATATGTATATAATGAGGCCTATTTTCACCTGAGAGAGCTTTCATCAAGCATCCTTAGTTCCCTTTTGATGAAGTTCATTCTCTCTTCATTAAGTGGTTTAGTGAAAATATCGGCTAATTGGTTATAAATGTCAATGAATTCTAACACAACATTACCATTTTACACATGGTCTCTAAGGAAATGATGTCTAATATTAATATGATTACTTCTTGAATATTGGATGGGATTCTTTGAAAGATTTATTACATTAGTGTTGTCACATTTTATGGGAATGTGATTAGTATCTTTGCCATACTCCTTGAGTTGTTATTTCATCCAATAAACTTGGATGCAATAACAACTATCACCATATATTCTGCTTCAACAGTGGATAAGGCAACCAAAACTTAGTTCTTACTAAACTGAGAAACTAGAAACTCACCAATGAATTGGCAAGTTTCGAAAGTGCTCTTTCTATCTAGAAGGCTACTGGTATAGTCTGTAGCCAAATACCAAAGAAGACTAAAGGATGAATTCCTAAGATAACTAAAAGCAATGTGCCATGAAAATATTTTAAAATTCTCTTAATTACATTTAAATTTGATTGGTTAAGAAAAATATTAGAATCTTGCACAAAGGCATACACTATATATTATAGTGGGTCAAGAAGCAGTAAGGTAAAGTAGAGAGTCAATCATACCTCTATACTTTTTTTCATCAATAGGCTTATCTGATTCATCTTTCTTAAGTTTGATTGATGAACTCATTGGTATCTTAGTTATCTTGCATCCATCAATCTTAAATTTCTTGAGTAGCTCCTTAGTGTACTTAGATTGATTGATGAAGATGCCCTTTTTGATTTGTTTGATTTATAGACCAAGAAAGAATTTAAGCTTACCCATCATGCTCATTTCAAATTCCCTAGTCACACAATTAGCAAACTCTTCATAAAGAGACTTATTAGTAGCATCAAATATTATATCATCAACATAAATTTGCATAATTAGTGTATCCTTATCATGCCTTTTCACAAATAAAGTGGTGTCAAATTTGCCTTTTCAAAACTATTTTTCAAAAGAAATGAACCAAGCCTTTCATATCAAGATTTATGAGCTTGTTTCAATTCATATAAGGCTTTAGTTAATTTAAAAAAATTGTTTGACAAATCATATGACTCGAAACTAGAGATTGTTAAATATAAACTTCCTCCTTAATAAAACCATTCAAAAATGCACTTTTGACATCCATTTGAAAATGCTTAAAATTCATATGGCATGCATATGCAAGAAGGATTGTGATCGTCTTTAATGTTGTAAGCAAAGCTAAAGGTTTCATCATAAATCAATGTCTTTCTCTTGGTTGTATCCCTTTGCAACCAATCTAGCTTTGTTCCTAATTATACAACCTCGCTCATCTAACTTATTCCTATACACCCATTTGCATCCCATAATTGGGCGCTCTTTTAGTCTTAGAACAAATTCCCAAAGCTTATTTCTCTCTAATTGGTTGAGTTTCTCTTGCATAGTAATCACTCAACTCTCATCATTAAGAGCCTCATTAATTTATTTTGCCTCTAAATGAGAAATAAAAGCAAGGTTATTATCTAAGGCATTAAGTTGAGATCTAATACTTACACCCTTAGAGATATCCCTAATGATTAGCTCTTTTGCATGGTTCTTGGAGTACCTCCATTGCTTGGGTAGTCCTTTAGTTTGGTTCTCTTCTTGTTAGGGCTAAACATGTTCTAACTCTTGAGGTGACTCTTGCGCTTTACTTTCATCACACCTTCCTTTGGAGTTGAGTTGAGCTTTAGCTTCTCAAGATCACCTATAAGATCATTAATGAGAGAACCTTTCCTAAGGTCAAGTTTACTAGACTCATCGGACATAACATTAATAGACTATTCAACTGCTATGGACTTTTTGTTAAAGACTCTATAACTCTTGCTATTGGTATAATAGCCTAAAAATATGCCTTTATCAATTATATAGGCAAATTTTCCAAGGTTGTCTTTAGTATTCAAAAACTCTAAGGTATAAAAGCTTAGTTCATTGAATAGCTCATAAGAGGTTTTGTTTAAAATGGGTCCTTTAAAAACTCTACTTGTAATATAACAAAAGGTGTTAATGGCTTTGGCTCAAAAGTAGTTTGGAAATGAATACTCATTAAACATGGTTCTTGCCATCTCGACCAATTGTTTACTCTTTCTCTCTATAACAACATTTTGTTATGGTGTTCTAAGAGCTAAAAAATTATGTAAAATCCCATTTTCCACACAATAATTTTCAAAATGATCATTTTAAAATTCCCTTCCACGGTCACTTCTTATACTAAAAATGAAGTAACCTTTTTCATGTACCTTTTTTACAAAACTTTTGAGTGTATCAAAAACATCACTCTTATGAGTTAAGAAACTAACCCAAGTAACTATGAGTTAAGAAACAAACCCAAGTAAACCTTGGCTAATCATTAACTAAAACAAATTCATTATGACCTAGGCTAGCATTTCTTGTAGGCCTAACAAAGTCTAGAAGTATTGATAACAATTTTGGTCTTGAAAAAGGATTAGTGTTACGAGTGCACATTAGTGCTGATGGGTTAGTGCTATATAAATAACTCCTTGAGTTGTAAATGCATAGGTCGTCAAGTAATAAAGTGTACAATAGTACAAATATCATCCCCATGAGGATCAGGATTAAGTATTAAGTGTCTTATTCCTTGTATTATCTATAAATCCAATATAAAAGAAGGTTTAAACTAAGAATTAAGACAATCCAATATAAAAGAAGGTTAAAACTACAAATTAAAATTAAGTAAAATATAAACTAAGTAATTGTAAAGAAAACAATCAATACAAGAAGTTAGCTAGGGTTTAACTTCATTCTGTGACTTCTTAATAGGTTCCTAATCCTTGTCTCCTTGGTTCATGAATAAAGTGCTACTATCGAGTCACTATGGCAATTAATTAATCCCTCTCGAGTAGGAATTGATTTACAAGAGCATATTAAGCTAACATCTCCTCTACTCAAAAGATAGACATCATGCAATTTTCTTATAAAGCAAGATTCAATGGATAAAAATAGTTTATTAATGTTCTTTAACTCAATAATAAAATAAGGGAATTATTAAAGGATTCATTATATGAAAAACGTGTCTCTATTATTGATTCATGGAACTAAGATGATTAATAGCCAGTCAATCAAACATGAAGCACTCAACAATCACTAACACAAATAATGAATGAAATCTAAAAGACTTAGATTAAGAAAAACCAATATGAGTCACCCAAGAACCATTTACAACTCTAGCATAAAGATGATTAGCTCATAATAGAAGAAAGAGAAGGAGAATAAATCAAACTAATGATATTGGATGTAACATTCCCAAACACGTTCATTGGCATTATCACATGAACATATGCATTAGATAAATAATCATTTAGAAGCATCGTTGTAGTTAGGGACACTTGAACATATATGTAGTGTTTGTATAGTTGCAAGGCAAATTGTTTTATGTTATGTGCATGTTATAGTATCATAAATAATGTTGTCTTATAGCTTAATTAAAAGTATAAGGTGTATCTAGGAATTAGGAGATGGATGGAAGTGCTTAATGAGTGAAGAAGAGGGACTAAAAGCAAAACTTTTAACTTTCAACCAATAGGAAACCAGCCCCAATATTTTGACTTATTTAAGATAAAAATACAGA